>JAFHBV010000071.1:0-126988 GCA_019022785.1 Pseudomonodictys pantanalensis
CAAGCAAAAGTCACCATATCGGTCAATCAATCAAGCAATTCACCTCAACTTGATTGACTTGCTTGTTGCCAGCTCTGATCTGAAGCTAATGAGCTGTGGGGAATGAATTTTTCACTCGATGCGTTATGTTGAACATCAATGCAAGTGGCTGGATTAGTTCATTTCAAATAGCTCTCCCCAGAAGAGCGCCATTGGCCACATTATACATGCGAGCATCAGCGTTAGGCAACATCGAATGAAATACGAGAGGAGAAGGCGCGGATCGGACCACTGGGTGGGTCCAGCAATGTCTTCGTGTTCTATAGTTCTGGTCTTCCAAAAATTGACATCCGTCGTGGCAGTGGTTAAGCGTCGCAAAGGTGAAGGGCTGGACTATTTTGACGGTTTCTCTCACCCACCCCTCGATCTCTTAGAGACTCCACCGGCACTGACTTCTCTCACTGTGAAATTATATATATTGCCCTCCCCCAAATTCCACCTTGACATCCTCTCCAAACTTTTTATCGACCCAGTACCCAAGGCCGGGACATTCAGCATGGCGATTATCCAGGGCCACCCGGGCCTCAGGGTCGAGATCGTCGTCAACAAAAAGCCACTCACGGAATACGACGACCTTGCGGCCGAATCGCAGCCAGAATATGTGACGAAATATGTCGAGGCGGTATCCGGTGCGAACTTCGAGGTGCACGTGCTCTTCGAGCGTCCATTTCCCAAGAAATACAGAGTCAAGGCGACCATCAAAGTCGACGGACAGTTAATGGCCATACCGTACGCCCACGCATTCGATCGGTATAGAACAATGAAATCGAAGGGTCGGACCAGGAAGGAAACTCTAGAGAGATTCCTGTTTAAGGAATTATCAGTGGGTAGGCGCGTGGTTTCTGTTATTGTATTCGTAGCAAGCTAATGTCAACGTTCAGAGAAGGATAGCAGGGCACCATATGCTCGAGAGAAGCTAAGTTCTCTGGGTGAGATCTCAATACAAATGGAATACGTCAACAATATACGTCCAAGTTTCAAAGACGGCAGGAGGGGCTCGTTGGAAGCCATAGAGACTGTCCCAGAGAAGGCCATAGGAGCATATGGCATCTCACATCACGCGAAGTAATACACCAATGGGAACGGTTGGCATCTGTTCAAATCTAATGTTAGCAGGCTCGCTGCCCCGGAACCTCTCCATAATTCGTGGTACACACCCGACAGTGTTGAGGGCAAGCCTTTCGCCACTTTTGTTTTCCTATATCGGTCTCAAAGTGAGTACAATTGAAGGAACAACGGGCTCAGCCGGGACTAACGCTTCCTCAGAGAGCCTCAAAGACTTACGTATCATCCCTCGCACACCGAGCCCGATACCAGCACCACGACTTGCTCCGAACCCGCCATCGGTAGCACGCGCTCCGAAGTCCGAGCCCACAGGAAGCGGAGCCTGGGCAGGATTCACTATCGGCGCCATGAGAGCCATTTTATCCCATTACACCGGCCAGCAGAATGCGGGAGCTGGTCTTGAGCGTGGAGCCGTGGAGGCAGCCCTCAACTACTACACTGTAAGTACGGTCTCATCTGGAGAGATCTATCTGATTCCAATATAGGGTCAGAAGGCTGGCAGCCAGATCGCGGGTGCCATCAAGCGTGAACGTCATGCAGAGTTGGAAGGAGAAGTGGAAGATGATAGCGATGTTACCGTGACTGAAGAGCGAAGTGCAAAGCGTAGACGGCTCCCGGCCGCAGGAGATGAGGTGGTTGAGCTGGATTGATGTATCGAGACCGGCTTACTGTGGTAGCTGCCAAAGGCGGTTACGGTTGAGTATCAGGTATTGGACCGATGCAGGCGTTGCGAAGGTCCATAACTCACATGGAATGCAATTTCAGTCACTAGGGTCACACATAGCAACTAAGTCTGATGGCTTTCCTGACTTTGCGGAAAATGGGCTTAAAGGCCACTCCGGAAAAGGACATATCTTTTGGCATTGCTTCCAATCAGATTGACGGAATGAGTCTTTGTGATTACTCGATGTTACCTGCCATGAGGACCGGAATGAGTGAAGTTGCTCACGGTGAAGGATGTTCCATCGCTCCTAAATCTCGAAGACAGTCAAGCTAGCTCTCACCTGAGTTCTCTACTATACCAAATCCCGCACATCGATATCTCTCACCCGGGATTAAAGTGGGGTCATATGAGCTTACTTAAAGTGTCTGTGTCTTTGACTTTTCCTCCTCTCCCTCTCCCCACCTCGTTGCTGTCCAGCTTCACTACTTTCTAGGCTGCTTTTGCGTACGGCCCTTGTTGCCTCCAGGCACCCACAAATCCAGATATCGAAATGGTCAATTTGAAAGGCTTCCCAGGATTGACCGTAGGGGTGAATATCAACAGAAAACTGGCCAAAGAATATGACGACGTAGCCGAGGAATCCTCCAAGAAGATAACCAAATATATTGAGGCTGTTTCAGGTGCCAATTTCGATATCCAAATCAATTTCACTCGGGCATTTCCCACGGAATATGATGTTACAGCGCATATGTATGTCGACGGCATCTGTAATGACACCCCAATGATTGAGGAAGACCTACCACGAGCAACCTATGTGAGCACTAGTGCATACCAGGAAGTAGCGGGAGGTGTAAAATTGTCCCGATACAGATTCTCTGAATTGACTGTCGGTAAGTGATATTCGCTCTGACGGCTGTGTGCTCGCTGACCTTGATGCCTAGTCGAGAGTAGAGAAGAGCAAGACCCAGTTGAAAGCAACGTTAGTCCGTCAACTTTTGGAATATCGAATGCCCCTTGAAAGACACTTACACGGACGATGCCTCCCTAATAATGATAACTGGCGCAATTTCTGCGAAGCTCCTCGCTGCAGTTGGGCTTCATCACTGCACTAGGTAATCCTCCTTGACAATAACACCACCCGCTCCCTGCTTCTTCGAGGTCTTGCCTTCGCATTCTTGCGAATAGCGTTGCTGAAGTCGTTGAGATGTAGCCTGAGCAAAATACACCTCACTTAGGCTTATTTTTAGTTATTACATTCTTTTTCTAAAGATCTTTATGTGGTGGTGGTCGTCGTCGCGACTAGCACGGTATCAAACACAAGATCATTGTGCATATGATTCGTCGGATACAATTAAGTGCAAGAACCAAACGATACGAAAAGTTGTTGGCGTGTGAAGAAGAGGCGCGGCGCTTGGGAATCGCCTTCCCCATTCGGGACCTTGAAATTACGGGCCGAAGTCAGGGGTACTTGAGCCTTTGGTAGCCAGCCAAACCTTACCTTAATCAAACCAACAGTCTCTCGACCTGTTCCTTCCCGTGGAGTCCCACAGGTTCCTCGTGTACATTTTTTACCTGGAACGTACAAAACACTCAGACGACTTGCAGTGCACTAATTGATCACACATTACCAATCGCTAGTTTTCCAAGGCCGTCACGCCACGGTTCGCTTTAGTCTACTACAAATATGCCTTCTAATGATCTATAGCTACTGTATAACCCTTCACGTCCTGTTTGCCTCGCGTATTCTCCCTTCAACTTCTGGTGCAACCCATGTCATCGAATGAGGCAAACCGCCCAAATCACCACTTTTCGTAGCGTCGCACAAAATCTCGTCGTCGATCTCTTCAGATGTGTCCGAATAACTACTGCCAAGGCTTTCACTAACAGGTGAGTCTAGTCCGGATGATGATTCGCTTTCGGATGGTGTCTGCGATAGATTCCGGATCGAAGGTTGAATGTGCGAATTCCACTCGTCGTGCTCGACGCTTCTCGCCATCAAGGACTGCTCCGGGTTCCTAAGGCTCCACGGTCGGTCAAAATAGCTCAGAATCAACTGATGCAGTCGCAGTCCTTCCTTGGCTGACACAACCTCCTCAACAGAGTTGCCACACAAGCATGCAAAATTATCTTTGCCCCTTGCCATGTAGTCCCGGGTCGCGAGCGTATACACTCTGTCCGCCTCCAATCTCTCGCCTTGAACTTTCACTGATACTACACGCGAGAAAGCGGGCAATTTCATATCGTAGCTAAACTCTATCCCTGAGACCTGTGGAAAGCGCCCCTCGTGTGCAGGTAGCAGGCTCACCCCGTTCTCCAACGCCTCGCGAATAGTGTTGCCCGTTACGCGAAGGACCACGCAGGGGTCATCGAAAGGAAAACTTGTAAGAGAATTAGCCAATGTACCCCGAGTGTGTCGCAATTGCTCACCAGCATCGAATATCCTTGACTGTGAGTATACCTGCCCGGTATATCTGATCGCCTCTGAAGGTACCAGCAGCCATGATACAACAATCAGCGCCATAATAAGTCCGAAATACATCAGCAACGAAGCTGCCCCAGTTGGTCTCTTGGGATCTGATCAGGTCGAATCGCGAATCAAGGTCGATCGTAGCATATCCCACAACCCTGTCGAGCTCTGACCGGAAAGTGGCATGTTACTCCTCGATCCATTCCGTTGTTTCCGTATGCTCTGGAATGGCATCGGACACATCGTAGCGTTGGATTTGGAGATTCCATTTCCCCGGAGCACTCCCTTCCCTGCTGAGATCGAGTGTGCTGAGTTGGCGGAAATCGGATCCACTTCTGAGTATATGAGTACCATTCACTTTTTCGTACTTGTATATGTGATCATGGCCTGCGAAGATAATGTCAATTATCCCAGCCGTCGTCTCCGCCAGCTTCCTGTCATTCGGCTCTCGTTGGTGGGTGATAGCGACTATCAAATCTGCGCCTCTGGCACGCAAATCTGGTATCAATTCCAGGGCTGTTGCCGATGCTGACCTGTAAACAACATTTGGGGGCAATCTGTTTATCGTTGAAAGCCATTCCCGTTCAACAAGACCGATGATTCCAATCTTGACGTCTCCTACGGTTATAATGACCGTCTTCTGACAATTCGCAATTGGGATGTCGTCGCCAAGACTCGGGTCGAGCACGTTGGCACATAGCCATGGAAATATGCAGTTACCTGCGAGTTTTTGAAAATGATCGGCCCCAAAATCAAGTTCATGGTTCTAGAAAATATCAGCAACCTTATTGCGACCTTGCGGAAACACTTACGCCAATGCACGCGCAATCAACTTGGAGCGAGTTCAAAGCCTTTATCATATGAGTTCCTAGTACTGCGTTTAGCATTGTATAAATAGGAGTGTTTTGAGCCAACCTTTCGTGAAGATGCTTTCCAAGCTAGGATTGATTGCATCTCCAGAGAAGAGTGTGACCAGGGGAACCGGGTTTCCCTCTTTCTCGTCCTTTCTAATTTGCTCTACGAGGGTCTTGAAACGTGACAGGCCTCCGTGTGCCGGGTGCAACGGCTTCACGTTGTACACGTCGTTGAAATGGACGATCTTCAGTTCAGGCTGCTGAGCCATGCACGGTAGCGTACATGTTCCGAAATCACCGTCCATTGAGTTTTGGCAGCAATTTAAAGGAATCGAAGAGGAAGGGGAGGAAGGTGAGATAGATACTTGAGATGTTTTCGAACTTGAGAGAATTGTTGTATACTTATATCTAAAGAATTAGAAGCAGGCTGCAGATATAGACTCACTCCTTCCATGGCGGTTTGGAGTGTGCAAAGTAAGCAATGCGTTATGATCTCCAAAGAGACGTGGCATATTATCAGCAACGAAAATCCTCAATTTCGCCACAGTCATCACTACATTGCAATCCAGAGCATGGAACAAAGTTCGGTGAAAGTCTGGAGATGCACAAGTCAGCAATCTTCTCTATCCGGTAAATGGCTCCACACCGACTTGTATACTGTGTTCCTTCCAGTTCGTCTTTCATGGTCGAGACTTTCTGGTGGAGCGGCCAACATACTTAATTCAGCCTTCAAATGCTGATCTGCGTGTAATGAAGTCTGGGCCACCCCGAACTCACTGTACTAGTTCGGTTGCCACTCAGCTTATGGCTGATCTCACGTTCTAACAGGGAATGCTGAATGTAGTACAGGAACCAGATAGTCGAGAACAATCCGGCGAGAGCGCGCCTGGAACTTTGTACCACATCTCGGAGATCTGGCTGCCGGAGCGGGTAGACTCGCCGATCTTGGGCTAGAATACGGCATGGATTAGTCTCACGCTCGTGAGACGGATTACACGGACATGTGATTGTACATTGCTATGCTCAACTCTAGTAACGGTGAGGTGGTCTGAACACACTTGAGCATTTCTAAGTTCATCCGAAATTATTTCCTGGCACTAGAAACGGTACTTTTCATGTCTATCATCAATTTACACGAGCGCAGATACACTATGTGAGAATCGTCTAAGGTTGTGACACTGGCAAATTATCGGCTTTTAGGAATCCAGGCTGCACTAGTCGTGGCAAAAGCGCCAATTTGCCCAACTGAAAAGACCTCTTCACCACTTCCGCAGCAAGTCCTTTCCTCTTCCATGAAGTATTTTGACTACCATCAAGATTACCCCGCCTGCAAGTAAAGTGCATCCCTATAGCAAGTCAGTAGTATTCAGATCATGTCCGTGACACGACCACTTACCGCAAAAATGATCAGAGGCTGGTATCCGTGATGTGAATCTTCCTGAATGAGTGCGCCACCAAGTGGTGTTCCCACAAGCGTGGCAATAGCGACAACGCTGAAAAAGGCCCCAATACGCGCCCCTAGCTTGTCGTCCGGGGTAATTTGCCCAACCACCGCGGGAGTGACCGAGATAAAGACACCAGAGCAAAATCCGTACAAGACAACGAACGCAATCAAAGTGCCCACAGTCCTGGAGAGTAGCCACATAGTGAGACAGACCAAACCAGCCATGAATGTCATCGGGAAAAGAGTGTTTAGACGGCCGATTCTGTCTGCGATCAACCCTCCTCTGCTTTATAGTTAGCACAACGAAAATTTCCGGCCGCATTGAGCTTACAAAATTCTTCCGAAGAAACTGGTAGCATTGATCAGAGCCAGTAGGTAACCTCTGATACTCGAGTGCGGTGCGGAGACAACGCAATACGACTCTGCGTATCGAATTAGCCTACTCCAGCTAATGCTCATGTAATTGGGGCACTTACCAATGTAGTAATATGGGACGTAAAGGCCCAGGCTCCCAACAAACGATCCAAACGCGAGAATCGCATACCGCGCATCCAGAAACCCCTCAAAGTCTAAAAGGCGGCTTTTGTTGTCCCTGTTCCTTGTTGGAGACTTGCTCGTAGAAATGGCAAAGCCAACAGCGTAGCAGATCAATGAGATGAGTGCTGCGGCGCGTACAGACCACGCGAAACCAATCGCAGGAACGAGTTTCGTAAACATGATTGGGAACGAGACGCCACCAACACTGCTGCCCACGGCCACCAGCCCCATAGCAAGAGCCCGCTTCCGTTTAAAGTGCTGGCCAACTACAGCGAGCGCTGGCTGCACTCCAAAGGCAACGGCAAGACCAAAGAAAACACCTTGGCTCAGGAACGGTTGCCATATTTTTCCGGGCTTGCTGAAGGACAGAGCGAGAATGGCGCCCGAACAGCCAAATCCCGAGATCGAGTAAGGTACCTTGGACAGTATTAGCAGAGTCATGGTATTAGGAAGATATTCCACTTACCCTTAGGCCATACGTGTCGAAAATAGACCCAGCAATGGGACCCATCAAGTAGAGTAGTGATATCTGGAGAGTCCCAATGAAGGCAATAACAGTTGGAGGAGCCGATTCAGCAAAAAACTCCTTCTGGTAAAAGTCTTGAAAATATCCAAAGCTGTTGATAATGCCGAATGATGCAAAATATACCACAGAAGAACCAAGGACAGTGAGCCATGCCTCTGATCCGCCATCGTCCTTTTCGATCTCATGGACATCGGTCATTTCTTCGAGGCGGCGATCGATATCTGCCATGGTTCTTGGTTGCGGTCGCGGATAAAGCTGTGGTGAGAGAGAGTGAAGTAAAAGAGAGGTTGTGAATTGTGGCGAGTTCCTGGGCAGAGTTTGTGTCACGGCCCGTTTGTGCTACCTCGGGGAGCCCGAACAAAAATCTTGTGTGCGACCAGTGTTATGCTTAAGACTGAATATTTTCCACCACACATCGCCTTGCTGATACAACCTGAAGATTTCTCATCATCTCATCTATTGAAGGATTACTTTGTTTTACCCGAGGACAATTTTTGCCTCCGCATCTCCAGCTTGCAGCCTCGCTTTACCGCTTCTGGATGCGCCGGAGATGCATTGCGAGTTCTACACGAGTTGTACAACTAAAAGGAGCATGCGGTGTGGCGATCAGCAATAATGCACTCGAATTTGCTGACATGCCAGGTCTAGACGCGTAGCAATGTACCCAAATTCGGTGCAAGGACCGGAGGCGAAGGAGATATGGGATCAAAGATTGTCCCCTCCTTTAATCTTGACACATGTTGTTATGTGTATAAAGCTCCAGGAGTCTAGCAAACGGTTGCCCGAAAGCACTCCTTTTCATTCCAAAGACTGGCTTTGTTCACACGATCGATCGTAGCTCACTTGTGCGATGCCCACGTCCCCTTTCTTTACAGCGACTGGATTCGCTGCTGCGATCGTCATCCTCTTAGCATTTGGGGTTGCGCGCTTTATACACACGTATAAGAGAGCAATTGCCCAGTTTCCCGGCCCTCCGATCAAGTCTTTTTGGGTTGGAAACCTCGACCAGACCCTCTCAGGGGATGTCATTGAAAAGTTATACTTAACGTCAATCATTGTTAGTCAGATCGGATTAACTCAGATTTTCTCAGTGGCGGTCCTGGCACCGCACCCACGGTCCCATCTTCCAAACCTGGAACGGACCCTTTTCCCGAACCATCTACGTCGGCGACCCGTCAATGATTGCCCATATCGCAAACAAGAACTGGCCAAAGGCACCCTCGCAGTATGCCGGCTTCAAGCCATTGAGCGGAGACGCTTTGTTTGCGCAGATGGACCAGGGGCGATGGCACAAGCAACGGAAAAGCCTTGCCCCTGCTTTCGGGCCCGCAGTAATCAACGCGCAATTTGGCAGTCTGAGGAAGTACCTTGGACAATACGTTGACACGCTTTCCCGCGCCGCAAAGAATGGTTCCACCGTTGATCTCTCCCAGCTCAATGTCCTACTGACGCTTGACTTTGTGGGTGAGGTTGCATTTGGCATCGACTTTCACGCTCTCTCTGATGGACCCTCAAACCGTGTTCTGCAGATCTTTGAGACCGTGTTGCCGGAGCTAATGAAGTGCAGATTATTCCCTTTGCGCGCAAAATTTCCCGTCATGAAAGCAACGAGAGATATGCATCGAGCCATATCGGAACTAAGAGGAATGGCAGCGCATGCGGTCAGGAACTGCAGGAAAATGAACGAGGTGAGCGGGGAGAATGAAATGTTGCTTCCAAAACGGGAAACAGGAAAGAATATTTATGAGATACTGGCGAAGTATGTTCAGCTTGGGAATCACTGACCCGGCTTCTGGAATGCTAATGTGCACTCGCAGTCAAAAGGACCAATCTGGGGAATACGTCTTCTCCACAAAGGAGCTTGTGGATAACTACGTTACCTTTTTAGTCGCGGGAGGCGATCCTACAGCACACACCATCACTTTTGCGATTTACGAGGTTGTAAGTATTCACCGGGACCGCCCCTGTCATGCCACCGTATTTACCTACTTGGCAGCTTCGAAACCCCACAGTTCTCACTAGACTCCAATAAGAGCTTTCTAGCTCCACTCCTGACAAAGGCTCTCTCCCAAGCCTCACCCAAGTCAAACTCCCCTACCTGAACCAGATCGTCAAGGAGACTCTCCGCATGCACGGCCCCGGGTTCGGCACTTTCAGATACTGTGCCCGCGATACGAAAATCGGAGACACACTGTTCCCCGCAAACACCACCCTCGCCCTCTGGAATCCCCAGGGTAAGTCCGCAGCCTTGTACCCAGACAAATGAAAACTCGCAGCTGACCGCGTGCCAGTTCACCACGATCCCAACCTCTGGGGACCAACCGCCCACATCTTCAACCCCGACCGCTGGGCGGAAACTGCCAGTCGCCCCACCCCAGGCTCCTACTTCCCATTCTCGTACGGTCCACGGAACTGTCTCGGACAGGGACTCGCCATGTTAGAGATGACGCTAACCCTGGCAATCGTGTTTCGTCGGTTCGAGTTTGAATTTGTAGAAGGATGGGAGATGGAGTTCATGCCGAGTTTCACGATGTGTGCGAAGAATGGGTTGATGGTTAAAGTGGAGGAGAGGAAGGCATAAATCTCATTTATCGGGGGAATGGTCAAGAGGTCGCAGTTTCACGAATTTTCTCTAGATTGTTGGGCGGTAGGTAGATTGAATAAGGGAGGGGTACGGGAGCGAATATCGCCCCCTCCACGGTCCATAGGCATGAAATAAGGCGGTACGATCTCGGCTGCTGACGAATGTACCAAGCCAAAAGCCGCATCCAACGCATTTACTCTTAGAGCCTCCTTTTCCTAACCTTCCCAGTCCTTTTCCCACCATCTTCCCGCATCTCTCCAATAGCCAGCTTCCCAACATGACCCCCAGCATCCACATCTCCAAAACAAACCTTGCAGTTTCTCAAAAGCCTCGCGGGGTTCGAAGCCTCCAGAAACGTGTCAGTCGACGGAAATTCCACGTACGGATTATCCATCGTTGCCAGACTCGATATATTCATCATAATATCCGGCCCTTTAGTTAGGAAGTGGCGTACGATCGGCGGGACAAGGCTCGAGATGACGAGGATTGCGGAAGCAATGAAGGGCGTGACAACCAGGAAATATGTGCTTGAAAGATTTCTATACGGCGAATTCGCGTCCCTTGAGTTTGCCAGTAACTTCCGTTGAAGAATCCGCTGTCGCCCATAATGTTTTCTAATCGAGCAATCGAGTACGAAAAGTTCGAATTGAAGGTCGTCTTTGCGCTTGCGAGCCCTCCGCTGATGATGTATGGATTGCTCGTTAGTAGCCAGAAGGTGCACGTTGATGGCCTTCAGGGAGTTGCCCCAGTCTGATGACGGTTAGGTAGTCTGTCTGATCCGCTGGTCCACTGTTCATGGTTGCTACAGGGTCATCGGAGCCCCATATGTAATTATCTAGCAGAGTGGGGTAGCTTGATCTGCTTTTGGTTGAGGCGACAAAGGCACTGGCGAAGGTGTATCAGTTCCAGTAGACATTAGTCAGAAAATTCAATTGCGTTATATTGGCGTGTGGATGCTCGAGGCTGGAACGCCGCATTCCGGAAACCAGGCAAGTAGATGGGTCTGCGCAGGATACTTCGACTTCGACATAGACGGTTTGGGTGGAACATTCTCCTGGAGGCGTTGAGCCTATTTGGCTAGTGTATGTGAATCTGGAAGCTGGTATGCTTCCGTTGATGTAGGAGACATTACGCACTGGAATAGACGTTCACAGGTTGGAAGTGCGATAAGCTTGGTGCCAAGACTCGGAACGTCAATTCTGGTTAGCATGTCGACATGCCTTAATTCGTTCATTGTACTCTATCAATCCATCAGTATCTTTCAATTCATTGCACGCACCTTCGTCTGACGATCAGGATGCTCCCTGCACCGGTTGCCATGGTCCGAAAACCTGTCCGCCAGCTCATCCCAGCCTCGCTATTTTCGTGAAGCGCGCTGCCCAAAGCTCCCAACCACCTGTACAAGTTTCCGCCTTCTTGCATGACATCTTTGGACTCTCGCATTTTCATGCATCTGCAACATTTCTAGCATTATTACATACTCGCGGGGTACCCTATTCCTACATAATGAAGCTCAACAGCCTCCTCGCCCTCCCGCCGACCCTTCTCCTCCTATGCGCTCCCCCCATAGCCGCGGAGGCGCAATGGCCACACAATCTTCCCAGACACATGAAGTACTTCCCCGAAGATGAGGCGCACGTCCAAAGGAGCCTCGAGGTACAAGAGAAGCTGAAGCGCGAGAAGCCCATTGGCGTGAAGAAAATGAGCAGCGACGAAGGGGAAATGTTCTTCCTTGACAATTGGATCTTCGCATCGGATCCACCCGCCGTGGCAAAGCGCTCAGATACCGCTAGTGACTCCCTCTCGAACATGACGGCTCATGCAGCCTCTCCACTACGACCCCACGCCGACCAAGCGCTGCTCGATTCCATCTTGCGCTTTCGGGTCAGAGATGCACTGCTAGGGCGCGGCTTCAAGTGTCCGGATGGAACGAGTAATTGCTCCTCCATCGGTGCGCCGAATAGCTGCTGCAGCACGGGCGATACTTGTATAACGGTTCCAGACACGGGGTTTGGCAACGTGGGATGCTGTGCGCCGGGACAGACGTGCGCAGGTGCCATCAGTTGCGATACGGATAACGGATATACGAGCTGTCCAGGGAGCTCGAATGGCGGGTGTTGTCTACCTGGGTATAGCTGCCAGGATATTGGGTGTGAGTACCGCCGCTGTCCCGAACAACGGAACTGAGCTAATGTTCGAACAGGCGTCGTAGCAGGTACATCCATCACCTTTGTTCAGCCATCGACCTCGGCAGCGCCCCCTCCATCCTCCACCGCCGTTATTGTCATTCCGACCACTCCGTCCTTTTCGCCCACGCCCACACCCACACCCTCGAGTCCACCTGCGTCGACATGCAGCACGGGCTGGTTCTCCTGCGCTGCCAGTCTCGGTGGCGGGTGCTGTCAATCAGGCCTGACATGCACAACAGGAGCAGTTTGCCTCGGAGGTAGCTCCAGCGTAGACAGCGGCAGTGCCACGCCCTCCGCACCCGTCCGTCCCACTAGCAACTCCGCCGTAACATCCGCTCAACCTTCCTCGTCCGTCCCGGACGGGTCCATCTGCCCCGTCGGCTTCTACGTCTGTAGCGCATACTACCCCTCGGGATGTTGTAGGATAGGAAGGGATTGCCAGACAACAGGGACGTGCATACCGACATCTAGCGGAGTAATTATCAATACGAACGGCGTCACGATTATAGCGCCCAGTGGGGCGAGTGTAGCTACTACGGCACCCCCGCAGAGAGGAAGTTGCCCGAGCGCCTGGTATAGCTGCCCAGCGAATCGGGGCGGCAATTGCTGTCCGAATGGATACAGCTGCGGCGAACAGTGCACCGCAACGTCAGGCACCGACGTCGCCCAGAAGATCGCGCCCAGTGCCGCGACGATATTTTCTACTGCCTCCATTTGGACGCTCGTGGGCAGCTCCATTGCGGTGGGTGTAGCGATGATCATCCTGTAGATATGTTCATGTTTATATTCCTATTGCTTCACATTATCTTTCTACCCATCCATAAACAGTTCTCCACGCATCAAGTCTCTTTCAACCTCGACCCTCATCCTTCCTCTTCCTCAAACAATTTCACTCCTGAACCTCCCATCCAATGCTCCCTCTCTCGTCCAAATGTTCATGCCCAGCTTCGTACCCCTCTGCACCGGCAAGCCCGCATGAAGCGTCCTCCGATCCCCCTTCCCACCCCTCACATTCCGCCAAAACACCGCGTTCCTCGCAATCGGCCGAAACGTCACGCCCTCATCCCAGCCAGCATCGCAGTTCACAAACTTACACCACCGCTCGCTGCTCGGCGCGTCGAGGAGCGGGAACTGCGTGCCTCCGCCCACAATGTCCTCGGAGGCGTGGACGTACACGAAGAAGCTCGTCGCCCGATTGCCACCATACTCGGTCGTCGTGAGGGCTGGCGATGTAAACCAATCCGTATGCGGTTTGTAGTTTTCGCCGAGCGAGTACTGCACTGCTTGCAGCGGCTCGAGTCGCTCGCGGGGGATGTCGTAGCCCTGAAATTGCAGGGCCCGTTCTTCGATGCAGCGAACCACTCGATCGGAATTGAGTGATGCGGAGCGCGATGTGCGGGTCGATGCTAGTTGCTGCTGTCCCGTCTGGTCCGCGATCTGGCTCGAGGAGAATTTGCCGCTGGAGATGGATTGCAGATGCGCAGCTTCGGATGCGGTGATGAATTCGGGGATGTAGATTATTAGGGGGTCTTCGGAGAAAATTTGCACGTTATAGAGGTGTTCTGGGCAGGTGTAATTGTGGTTTTGGGTTGACGAGGCGGCCGTGAGGAGGGCGAGGAGAGGCACCGGGAGTAAGTTGAAGAGCATGGTGGTTTTTCGATTGTTGCGTGGAAAGGCAGCGATCAACGGCGACGATAATGTCTATTGTAGATGCTGACGACAAGTCTCGGGGTCCATATAAGGTATACTCCTGGTCTGTGATCTGCTGTCATTGCGGGGCGACATCGTAAGACAAGGGTGTCCGTTACAGATTTGAAACAGTGTTGGTCGCAACGCGGTTCGACACGTGCAGCTATGCCTGATCTGCGTCTGGGATCATATGCTTGAACGCCGATTGACGTTCGACGTCGTCTTAATCTTCCAAGATATATTTTTCACAGATATTTTCGCTCGACGTTAGTATAGTTCCGGCAACATCGCTTCCAACCCTCACCATGCGAACTCTTCAATTCCTTTCCCTACTGACTACCACTGCCTACCTCTCGACGGCAACGCTGATACAATATGGATCCCAGGATGGATTCGAGAAATTACTGAAAGAGCATGGTCTGGTCTTCGCTGCCTTTTCTTCGAGGTCTTTCGAGCCCGTCGAGCCCTTCCATGAGGTTTTTGAGCGCATCGCAGGTGCAGTAATGACCCCATGCGTGATCGTAGACTGCGACAAGGAGAAAGAGCTATGCGGAAAGTACGACGTGAATGCGTATCCGGCAGTGAGAATGTTCCGAAAACCGGACGAAGAAGAAATGGAACCAGAGGTTATACGATATCGAGGTCGACGCACCGAGCGGGCTATGCGATCCTTTCTGACAAAACACGAATTGCCTACCTTGAAACACGTGGAGCCAGATGAATTGGAAGCCTTCAGACAGATCGATGACATCGTTGTCATCGCATACCTTCGTTCAGACCAGAAGGCGCTTCTCGACACCTTCAACACTATGGCCGTATCGCACAAAATTGACTATGTGTTCGGCTACGTCACCGAAACGGCGACCGCAGACGCGGAGGGTCTGGCCATGCCATCTATCGTGTGCTACAAGAACACTGATGGCGACCATAAAGTCCTGAACGGTCACTTCTCGGAAACGGATGTCGAGGAATTCCTCCAGGTGGCGACCAAGACGGTTATCGGGGAGTTCGGTGAGCGAAACATGGATGCCTTCATGGCGGTGAGTGACTCACTTCGCCCCTCGCTATTTGAGACATGTCTCTAATTTTGAATAGCCAGGCAAACTCGCGGCCTACCTTTTCGTCAACACGGAGGACGAAGCGACAGTCATGCGCCGCGAACTCACGGCTACGGCCAAGAAGTTCGAGAAGTACGTTACTTTTGGCGTGGCAGACGCCGTGGAGTATGCGCCGATGGCCAGGAACTTCGGGCTTCCGGACGACACATTTCCGGCGCTGGCAATCCATGCGCCCATGAACGATAAAGTCTTTACGTACCGCCAAGATCGCAAGATCTTGTCCCGGACGGTGGATGCAATGTTGACTGCAATCCTACAGGGCAAAGCTACTTCTGGCCAGGTGTTTGGAAGCGAAGCGCCAGGGGTGGGAAGCCAGTCGAGCAGCCATGATGAGCTATAAGGAAGCCAGGGTGACACAGAAAGAACGTAATGAGACCGCCTCTGGTATGTGAGCAACGTTATGTAACGACGCCCTTCCAGCGAAACCATTCAAGGCAGTAGTTGGCGAGGTGGCATTGTGGCGGAGAAGCGGTAAAGCGTGGAAGAGCGCCCTCATTGCTACGTATTTGGCTGATAATGAGGGATATGTGTCGAGGAAATCGAGAGAAAGCTTCGCATGATGCATCATCGTCAAGGACGAAAGATGTGTGGAGAGGCTGTGCACAGCCACATGTGGTGGCCGCTGAGGCTGGCTCAGGATCAACCGGCCCCCGGTAGCGTTCGTATTATCTCAGCCTTGTGCGGTTATAGGAGGGCGCAGGCAACCGACATGTTGTTTTTACGTGGGGTTGGGCTTAATGTTGGCGTCAAAAACCATGGGCAATTGGTGGTTTGGTTTGCGCTTGGTCACGGAGAGTCGTTCGAAAGCTTCTCCTACAGATTTTAGCCCGTATCCTAGCCGAACCTTGGCTATACTTACACTGAGCTTAGAGCCCTGCCGTTGGTCACCCGATAGCGAAGACCGCAGTCATTGGTCGCCCTAAGTTAGGGGTTGCCGGCGGTATTCTGATTGGGAATCAATGTTGGGTTGTAAGGGCGTGGAGATATATGACTCTAGCGCAGAGCTAAATAGTCAGTGTAGGCACAGGCAAGCCAGTTCATTGCGTTCCATGACCTCTTTTGTTGAAATGGACTGTTCTATAGCGACCATCCGTAATCGAACTCAAGGCTTCGAACCGGCGGCCCTCTTCGCTGTCAATTTATACCTGATTCAATCATGCCCTCCCGAGAGTGACGTCTTCTTCCAGGGGACTCAAATGATGACACAGGCCACTTGTTTGGCCGTCACCGGGGTTGGTAGCTCCCTCTGGAAAGGATGGTCCAAATACACGATTGGGGATATTTGGGCCCGACTCGCTACTTGGAAGATACCTCTTTTCCAGCTCGTGTCCCAGTTCCCTAGGCCTCCGTTGGGTTTTTGGGTCGAAACTGCAGTCGTCATGCACCTCATCGGTGATCCGATCGACTCTGTGACGAGTATGCTGGTGACACTGGCTATGTGCCGTTCGAGGGTTACGTTGGCAAAGGAAATGTGCTCAGTAGCCGAAATTCGAGGGCAAGAATACGATCGGACTTGGAAAGCGCTAGCGATCGTCATGGTCTCCTACGATGAATGTGGAAAGAGTGAAACAGTGTTCGCTTTCGAGCAAGACTAGTGAGTTAAGGAGAGAGTCGGGCAATAGGTAGTGGTTGCTGACGAATCATGTTATAGCCTTCGACTACTCCGAGAATCGCCGATGTTCGACCAAGAGATACGGGACATCTACGAAGAGACAGCGGACTGCCTTGCGGCGGATAGACAGACGAGGTCTCTCCCGTTGGTCTTTGCCGAAGTCTTTTTCATTGGCGGATGGGTAATCGCGCTGGTAAAGGCAGGCGCTACCGAACCGAATTCCACGAACTGGCCCGGAGTGGAGGTCTACAGCATTTCCTTCTCTGCGATGTACCTGTGGGTCACTGGTGTTGTGGTGATGGGTTCGGTAATCGGAGCTTCGCAGACAGAGGGATCTATCCCTCGGCTCCTTCAAACATTCGAATTTCAGCTGGGAGGGTTCCTGGGAGAAAACAAGCGAAGACCTTCGGCGGCAGACCGTAGTGCCACAGGTTGGTGTAGAGTCGGACAAGATCGTGCAATAAACGGGGGATTGTACTCATGGCGGCCCCTGAAGTGGAGGAGGAGCACACGAAAAAGGTCAGAGATGTCGACGTGGAGCCTGGTCTTCTTCGTCTTGAGCGGCTTGGTCGTAGTGGCGACCAGCTACTTCACGGCTGTCGTCCTATCGTACTTTGTTCCTCCCAGGGGGCCGAACTGCCGTCATATCCCAGAGACATTGATGTAAGTGCTCAAACCCTAGGTCTGAGGCGATGTTAACCTTGCTCAGGTTTGCCATATGGATACTGAGTTTTGTTGCTGAATGCATATGCGAACATTGGCTGGACAGTCATTTGTTTTGGGCGGTCTTCATGAAGGACTGCTTCTTCGGTTTCAGTAACTTGGCGATAGTTATGGTAACCCAATGGGGGATCATGAATCGATGTTCATGTTACGCAATGTGGGGATTGAGAGGCGTCCATCTGCCCCAATTAGACAGTGTCAAGGCAGAATTGATGGGATACGTCCGGAACGGGGCGCGATGGATTACTTTGGTAGCAATTGCGTTCCAGCTGGCGTTCTGCGCGGCTGTGGCTTGGAAGTATTGGGATGAGATCCGGGTGTTCGTCCAGCGGGATGATGGTGAACCGAATATGGGGCGGCGGCGAAGGCGGCGAACGCACCCGGGGACGCGCAACATTTCGTACCAAAGCTGCTGAGTAGTAGGAAAGAAGCGCTGTTGCATGCGCATTCGTCTGAAGATGAGGCCAAGATGTGATATGTGTGCGTCCTTCTCGACGTCGACGATGAACCGTGGGTATGGCCCCGCGAGCACGGACCTCGAAATCTTGGCGTGAACGCCAAAAAAGTTTGTTCGGCGTGAAGAGCCCCACGGTTCACGCATTGACCTTCGCACACTTTCGAGTTCTCTATCCAGCCAGCAAGTCGTAGCATGGCGCCGCTGAGTTTCTCCCCGGACGCATCCATATCTTCGCATACCCTCTCGATCGGCTCGGCGCAACCGCCACCAATGGAGCTATCCACGAGCTCCGTCTCGGCCTACCTCGAAAACCCGCTTGCCTTCCTCCAGCCGACGCCAAAACTGAACACCTCCTTCCTCGCCGCGGCGAAGCAGTTCCTCGACCCCGTCGCACTCGGCGTGAGCGAAACCCAGCAGCAACGGCAACAGGAGCTTCGCAGGAAACGGAAACGAGGCGAGGGCGGATATACCGGTGATATCAGGGTGCTGAATCTCAAGAAGCTGCATTTGGAGGGCTTTGGGGTCAGCCAGGTCTTTGAACAGACCCGAAAGATCGTGGATGCCGCGGCCGAGGAAATTGAGGCTTCGCTCACAGTCGGAGAGGACGGGCAGCTCGCGATGGATGGCGCCGAGGAGCACGATGGAAGCTCGTCGAAAGGATTCGAGGGGCTCGAAGAGGGAGGAAGTAGTTCAGATCTGGGAGAGGAGGGCGTGGACTGGGTAGTCGAAGGCGAGGATGTCTCCGACGAGGAGGGCACGGAAGGCACGGGTGACGAAGAGGCCGAAGAGGACGAGGCAGACGGTGATGAAAGCTTGGAAATGGAAGAAGATGAGGACGAAATGTTCTCAGACGATGATACCGAAGACGAGCCAGCCGAAACGTACCGTCCAGATCCGAACGGCCTGAACGATGGCTTCTTTTCTATCGACGACTTCAACAGGCAATCCGACTTCCTCGAACAGCAAGACCAACGAGGTGAAGCTGTCGATAGCGGAGATGAGGAGATCGACTGGGATGCCGACCCCTTCACTCTCTCAGCGACACAAAAGGCCGATGGGGAGGATGAAGGTATGGAGGGCGATGGATCGGAAGAGGGCGGCCCTACCTTTGGCAATGTCGATCTCAACGCACCAGAAGGCGAGAGCGATGACGATGACGAGTTCGAGGACGGCGAAATGGATGGCATGGGAGGGATGAATGCAAATAACATTATGTATGCCGACTTCTTCGCACCTCCTGCAAGAAAAGTGGGCAAGAACAAGAAGAAGCGCGGGCGACCGATGGCACACAACTTCCCTTCGGCAGCAGACCCACAGAATAACAGGCCGGAAACTGATGATGATGTGAATGCGACCATGTCAAGGGTCCACCGCGATCTGTTCGAGGATGATGACGATGCGGAATCAGATGGAGACTTGACAGACCTCGATCCATCGGACCCCAAGTCTAGGAAGTCTACGCACGAGCGAAGACAGGCCAAGATCGCAGAGCAGATTCGAAAGCTGGAGGCAGCCAATGTAGCAAAGCGCGAATGGCAATTGTCTGGTGAAGCACGAGCAGCAGATCGTCCAGTAAATTCGCTGCTAGAGGAGGATCTCGAATTCGAACGTGCGGGAAAACCGACACCAGTCATCACAGCCGAAGTGTCTGAAGACATCGAGGCGCTCATCAAGCGACGCATTCTGGCTGGCGAATTCGACGAGGTATGTTGTCTCGCCCAATGCATCTCTTAACCATTGCTAACACCTCATCAGGTTCTAAGACGCCGCCCAGACGACTTAGCAACAGGCCCCAAGACCCGCCGTGGTGCCTTTGATCTCCCAGACACAAAGTCCACCAAGAACCTCGCCGAACTCTACGAAGAAGACCACCTCCGCGCCACAGACCCCAACTTCGTCGACGAGCGCTCCGAGAAGCTGAAGAAGGAACACGCAGAGATTTCGACAATGTGGAAGTCGATTTGCGGGAAGCTTGACAGCCTCAGCTCCGGTCACTTCAGGCCGAAGCCCGCGGCTGCGAATCTAGAAATCCGGGTTGATGCTCCTGCGATCGAGATGGAAGATGCACGGCCCACCGCAGGCGACGACGTTGCGGGCGCCAGCATGTTGGCGCCCCAGGAGGTGTACAAGCCCGGTGAGGATAAGGACAAGGAACAGAAGCGGGTGGAGATTGTTACCAAGGGCGGTATGCCGCTGGCCAGGGAGGAACTGTCGAGGGAAGAGAAACTCAGGCGGCGGAGGCGAGAAAAGGAGCGAATTAGGAAGAAAGGGATACATGAGGAGGACAAGAAGGAGGAGAGCAAGGGCGAGAAGAAGAGGAAGGATCAGAAGCAATTGTTGGGCGATCTGAAGAAGGGCGGCGTGAGAATCATTGGTCGGAAGGGAGTGATCACAGATGTGGAGGGTAAGGAGGTTAAGGATGGCCCAAGGAAAGGGGCGGGCAGCTTCAAGCTTTGAGCTCGTCAAGTACCTGAACACCTCAATGAGCAGTCTTATCAAATCAATTGCTACGCATGTCTTCGCCTCTGACGGGCTTTCCTTAGACTCTCCTCCACGCCCCAGCCCTCATCCAGCAACCCGCCCACATCCTCGAGGTTCAGCCCGGCAGTCTCGGGATATATCCTATACACTCCTACCCACGTACCCATACAGACGAGAGTATATAGCGCGAATGTTCCAACAGGCGTGAAGAACTCCA
The DNA here is from genome assembly GCA_019022785.1 of Pseudomonodictys pantanalensis. Lineage (NCBI taxonomy): Eukaryota > Fungi > Ascomycota > Dothideomycetes > Pleosporales > Parabambusicolaceae > Pseudomonodictys > Pseudomonodictys pantanalensis. The sequence continues at coordinate 20,667 of JAFHBV010000071.1, forward strand.
TCATTGGGAGAAAGGTGAGGCCAATGAGGGTGTTGGACCCCCAATTCGTCGCTGTAGCGAGCGCAGAGCCTAGGCTGCGGACAGATAGTGGAAACAGTCTGCATTCTATTAGCGACCTAGATTCAAACCAAGCAGGTATGTTATCTGAACATACTCGGACTGCTGCCACGGCACATTGCCCATTCCGATCGCATAGCCTGCCACATAAGTGACCATAGCCGCGAGGATGATGATAGGCCATATACTACTGCCTCTTACTATTCCACCACCGTCTCTCGCACTGATACTGGCCAGGGCGTCGGCTTCAGCAGGAAGGTCCAGGAAATTGAAGGCGACGGAGCACAGCGCAAGTCCGATAATCATGATCGGGACACTGTAGAGCAGAATCCGACGTCGGCCTATGTGGTCGATATAATGGAAAGCGACGAGCGTGAAGGCGAAGTTCGTGCAGGCAATGGAGAGCGAGGTCAGTGTAGGGGATCGGAAGCCGACGAGGGAGAAGATGGTGGCGCTGAAGTACATCAGGGAGTTCTGTCCACACTCGTATCAGCTCCTGTGTTCCCAGTGAGTGGAGTGAAGGCAGGGCACATACAAACCCACAAAGCTGCTGCGCACCCTGTAGCATACACGCGATTACCAACGCCCTCCTATTCCTCCCCACGCCCACAAGCTGCGAAAATGTATCCTGCGCTCTGTCCAGCTTTGCCGCCCACCCCGTCTTCGTCATCTCCATGTGCATTCCTCCAATTGTGTCGTCCTCTTTGCGAATTTCTCTCTCGACCCTCCTCAAGACCGCCCCAGCCAGCACCCTGCCCTCATCACCAGCGTACACCCTTGCCAGCACCACCCTCGCCTTCTCCCTCTTCCCAGCCTTAACAAGCCATCGCGGCGTCTCCGGCATCCTCAGCAACATCAGAATCTGAATGGCAGCAGGCAGGGCACCCAGTCCAACCATCCATCTCCAGCCCCCAACCCTCGTACTAAACGCCCACCCCACCAGATACGCAACAACCTGCCCTCCCGTGATGAACAGACTACTGACGACGACCAAGCGCCCACGAAACGGCCCCGGCGCCAACTCGGAAATATACAACGGCACCACGAAACTTGCGCTGCCAACAGCAGCGCCTACGACAGACCGTCCCACAACCATGCCCCATACCGAGCTCGTGTATGCCTGCCATAGCGCACCGAGTATGAAGAGCACATCGGCGCCGAGAATCACGGTTCTGCGGCCGAAGGCGTCGGCGAGGAGGCCTGTGAGCGGCGACGCAAGCAGGGCGAAGAAGGATGTGCTGGACGTGATGAGGGACTTGTCGAGGGTGGTGAGGGGGCGGGCGGAGAGGTCTGAGCGGATGCTGATTAGGGTCGAGGATATGACGCCGGTGCTATGATCAGATATCAGCCCTTTGTCCATTCAATCCCCATGCGTCCATGCCATATCACTGCCCCGGTCCGACACCATGTGGAGGGAAAGAGGCGCATACTCATAACCAAACAGCAAACCGGACACCCCCGCGCAAAATGTCAGAATCCAGATGAACGTTCCGGGCTTCACCAAGCTGTTTTCGTTCACCTCTTCATAGCTATCATGATCCCCGCGCTCATGCGCCTGCAGCGAGTCGCGCTCGTTAGCGATGAGTGGTTCGTCGGCCGTGTCGTGCATACTGTGCAGCTCTATATCCTCCGGAGACCCCAAGCCTGCGGTATCATGGTCGAAGGAAGAGGCCACAGTGAACGAGCTAGTACTATGTTATGATTGCAGGAACGCTGGCATGCCGGCGAGGTCATTCGTAGGGAGTCTCGGAATGAGCGCAGCGGCCCGGAACGTGACGGGGTGCAGATGGGCACGTGCGCTTCTAGAACGCGTTGTCAAAGATCTGCAGTACTGTACAAACGATGTTCACGCATCAAAACGAACCGAAGCCATTCTGTGATCTGGTTATATGATATCTGCGGGTGCCCGAGTAACAGGCATCGCCGCGAGACTATGTAATATTCACCTATATGTCGCTTTACACCGGCTTCATCAACTGCACACTTCCACACTGCCATTCCCATCATAGTACGCCAAAGCGATCCTCTTGACCCATCCACCTGTGGCTAGCGGTGGTCGTGATCGCGAACGGCGACGTCGCATCGACACATACAGCTCGGCCCCGATCACCCATCCTTTTTGCTAGCCTTGGATATGTTACCCAGCAGAGCCCTTAGACGCCAGTAATAATTGGATCAACGCCGGTCGCTCATGCCCTGTTATACAGCCAGTAAGGAGATATGGCATGTTTCCCACGCTAAATGCAGAGCAAGAACCAGCAGAATGAGCCATGGCGAGAAAAAGTAGGTCAGCCACAGCAGGGTCGTGGAGAGGTGGCCAAACCCTAGGCTGAACCCGGCTCGAAGACATGACTGCGCCATCATGAGATTATTCATTTGACCTCGTCATGAACCTCCTGTCCGTGGTTGGCGGGGCCTGTGGGAGGGATTTGGGGTGGTAGGGAGTGTTGCTGCATCATGGGAGTCGCGTAGCTGCCACTGGGTGTGCCTCGATGCTGCTGCTGGGGGTACTGGTGATGCTGGTGTGGAGAACCGTAATGTTGCTGGTGCGGTTGCGGATACGGTCCACGCATTGGCGTCACTAAAATAGATTAGACAATGGCTGATTGTGAGAGCATTCATAGGACCTACTTGATCCGGGAGGCACCTGAGCGAACATGGGTGGTGCCTGGCCACCGGATTGCACATACATCATGGGCTGCGGTTGATGGCCTTGCTGCGAGCCTTGATGGGCCATCATCTGCGCACCAGGCCTTGGACTAGGAAACCCATTCGCACCGGAAACTGGTGGCATTTGTGCAGGATAATGCGGATAGACTTGTCCAGGAGCGGGTGAGTACATTGGCATCTGCGGATTCGCTGGAAGGCCCATAAAGGGTCCGTTGGAAGGTTGATTCGTCATCATATGTCCCCCCATGCCTGGACCTGATGGAGCCACGAACTGCGGGGCGCCTTGACCAGGTCGAAGAGCCACATGCTGCATACCGGGACTCATGCCATACTGTTGCGGTATGGGGACTGGTTGTGGGAAGCCTGGCACCTGCTGTGGTTGCTGACCGTACATGTAGGGTGCCATTGGGCGGCCAGGCGAAGGGTGCACTGAGGAGGTCGAATGAGAGAACTGCATCTGAGGCGACTCGAAATGGTGAGGTGCATGGTGATGAGGCTGCACTGGCGGTCCTCGTGGAGTATGATGAGGAGTTGGGCCTTGTGCAACACCTGGCGGCCCCTGAAGGTGATGCGGCAGTTGATGCTGGTGAGGCATGGGTCCATTGCCCATGACATTGTGTGGAGCGGGAACAGGTGGAACCGGGGGACGTTCGAACATGTCGACGTAGCTTCTGCCCGCGTTCGTCTCAGGAAAGTCCCATGTAGGTGGAGTACGGTATGGCGGTTGGATACCGCCATTGTTTGCGTATTCGCGACTCTTGTCTTGATCCTGTGCGTCCTTCTTCAGGCGCTTGATAGTGTGGAAAGACTCCTGGAGATCCAGTGCTTTCATCTTGGGTCGCTGGCCGCCAAAGAATGAGGTGAGCTGGATCTTGCGAGGAGGCTCGAGCTTCGAGGCTGAGGAGGGTCGAGGGCTCGAGTGGGTACTTGGGTTTCCACCAGGCTGGAAAGTGTTCGCAGCGGGGTTGGGCTTGAACTCGTTAGCACGGACGTTAAATCTCGTAGAAACTCCAGATGTTGGGGTACCAACACCACTGGAGGAAGCCGAGGGCCCGGATGGGGTTGGCGCTGGTATGCGCATATCTTGAACGGGTATCGGCTGAGGGATCCCGTTGTACTGTACCTGCATGCCACCTTGCTGTTTGTGTTGCTGATGGTTCAGCTGGAGACGGGCGCTTAAGAGGCCGTGATTGTTCCGGGGTGCTTGATTCAAGTTTTGGTTGTTCCCTGAAGGCCCCCTCATGGAAGCAGAGCCGTATTGACTCTGTGCCTGTCGTGAGCGCTGGCTCTGCTGGCGATCATTGTTGGCGGGGACGGTTGGCTGCGACGGCTCAGGTTTTGCATTAGTCGGGCGCGGAGCCGATTTTGGATCGACAGTGGTGGCCACCGGCTTAGGCGGAGTAGCTTTGAGTTCCTGCACAGCTCGGAGAGCTTTTTCTACAATCAGTTGCTGCTTCGTCTCATCCTTGGCCAGGATGGGTACAAGATCCGTAGGTACTGGGGTGTTGAGTTTGAAATTCTGGGAAAACTTCTTGAGATCGTTGAGCTTGACCGCTTTAGACTCCTTGGCGAGATTTCTTTGCCTCTCAGACATACGCAGTTTCTCCGCAGCCGAGAATTGCTTGAATGAGTCCAGCAGCTCGTGCTCCACATTTGCGGTAGCGTTATCAGGTCTACCAGGTTTGCGGGCAGCCAGGCCGGTAGTGGGCTTGAGCGCGCTGCTCGGTTTCGGGATCTGCTCAGCGGCCGGCTTTTGCGGCAGCAAGGCTTTCACCTCTGCTTTGGCTGGGGCTTCCTTGATAGGATCTGTCTTAGCGGTAATTGAAGCTTCGACCTTGGTGGTAGGCATTTCCACTTTGGTGGGCTCAGGAGTGGAGCGCTTCTCGGTTACGGGACTCGCGGTGCGAGGCGCTTGCTTCGAATCGGGACGCGCGAGCTGCGAGGAGATGATGGCAGGATCTACTGGAGCACCAGGGACCGTAGGTTGGCCGGTTGGTGGACGTCGAGCTGGTGGGGTGTATTTGTTCGCTCCGCCGCTGGCGAGCGGGGGGAATTCGGTTTGTTGCTGCTGGCGACGCTGCCCGCCAACTCCGCTGTACCTGGGCATTGTTAGCAACAGTGAAAGAGCGCAGGAACTCTCCGACATACAAATCTTCTTCGTCAACATCTTTTCCGTGAACATTGTGGCCCCGCTCTTCGCGAACGTGGGCATTGAGGGCAGCGCTTCCCTCAATCTCGCGAGCGATCTTGGCTGCTCGAGCCTCCCTCTCGGCATATTGTGGGTTGCTGCGGTCGATAACGGTTGTGTATAGATTCTCGTCGTAGTCGCTCCGGACGCCAAAGAGCTGCTCGTTGGCTGCGAATTGATCCCAATCTCCCGAGCGACCGGTGGGCTCCAAGGAGAGATTAGAGTGTTGGTCGGCGGACGGTTCCCATTTTTGGAGATTACGCTCGCGCACCGCCATGTTGCCAGAGATGTCGGCGTCGGTGCGGAAGCCAGAAACGCCTGCGCGATGATAAGCTAAGAAACGGTGGGGGAAGGCGATCGACATACCGTTTGGACCCTTTTGCGACTTGTCCAGTATAACATTGCTCACATTAAAGTCGGCAACGTCGCTCATGTCGAAGGACATGACGTGATTATCCCCTACACCAACATAGCCGTCAGAGTGCTCAGCAGCGCCATTGGATTGGGCTCCGCTAGCTGGTTGCACTTGTTTGACCATCTTGAACACGTATCGCATTTCGGTCGGGTCGAGGGAGGTGCCGGAGAGGACGCCGGTGTACTTTTCGCCATTCTTGAGGGTGATGTTGCCCGGAAGACCCTGCACACGGAGGTAAGCTTCGTGAGCGATGCATATAAAGCGGGGCCAACTCACGGATAGGTTGGCCAGGAGATACATCATCCTGTCATTGAGGTGCCTCATTGGTGAGGCGGACTCTCCCGAGAAGGACACCGGAGTCTGAGACTGCTTAGGGGCATTAACAATACCGTTGGAGTTGCTGAGGTTGTTCGGCCGCTGAGTGATGGGGTTGGTGCCCTGGGTCCATGCTTTTTGGGGCGGAGGTTTCCTAAAGGGTACCCAGTCAGCGCCGCAACCAAGGGCAGGGGATCGGAGGAGATGGTTCAAGGGGAGCATGGTCTGATGCTCGAGGCGGGCTCTGATGCACAGAAAAGTAGCGAAGCGGGCAGGACACAGCGTCGCACCGTGGATCCATGTGACTGAGCGCACGTCACACGAGAAAGTGTCGGGGGACATGGGCGCCGGCCAACGAGCTCGCGCGGCGTGGCTTAGGCGGAGGACACCACCTGCGGACGCCGCGATGCATAGGGGCAGTTTGACAAGCAGGGCAATTGGGGCGGGATTGGGGGATGAGGGCATTGGAAGCTTACCTTGAACTAGAATCGGTGGGACTCGCAGCCTGCTTGCGCTCGGCGCCTTTCCCAGAGGTGGACATCTTCAGAGTTCGGCCGCCAGAGGTCGAGGAAGTAGAGTTCTGGCCTGCTCTAACATGTGAGCTGCCGTTGAGAGACGTCGTGGCGGAGTTGCTCGCCATGAGCTTGTCGCCTTGTAGCAAGAGGGCCTCTGCCCCGACGCAAGAGGTGAAAGGCAGCGGCGTGAGCCCAATGCCGGTGCGGGCGCGGCGAAGGAGACGAGGGGGGCAGGAGCGCGGTGGCTCGTTGCAAAGGTTGGCGTTGTGGACGAGGGGACGTCCCAAGGTTGTGAAGAAATTCGAGCGGGTGAGTCGCTGGGGTGAGGTTGCGAACTTAGAAAGGGAAACCGCGAGAGAGGGCTTGGCAGGCAGTAACGGGCTAGCGAATGAATGGTCAAAAGATGAAACAAGCAAGCGAACCCTGGAGGCCGGCTGGGCACAACGCTCGCGGTGGCTTGCGTCTGTGCTCGCGTCGCTGCGGAAGAGGCGGGGGTTTTCTTGCCTGCCGTCGGGTTTTTGGTGACGAGTGGTGCAGAAAGGACGCAGAGACAGTTGTTAGTTGTTGGATGGAGGCTGGTGGAAGAGTGGGTATAGGGCTCGGGTACGCTAGTCAGAAGCCCCAAGCCACAATTGGCACGACCAGCCCGCGAGACTCACCTTCTCCTCATCGCGACCATTTCTTTATATTGGGCCCGGGATCGAGACGGTCCTACTACGGGGCTGTTGCGAGGCTTGCGATGAAGCTGCGCAGTTGCCTTTTCGCCTGGTAGAACAGCCTCGCAATGTACCCAGCGGCAGGAACTCGGAAGCCCCTCGACATCGACTGACTACGAGCGAGGGCCAACGCTGTCCGCTGTCATGAGCCGAGGAGCCGCTGACAACAGCATACTCGGCTCCTCTTCATGTCCACAGTGCCTTTAGATTGCCGGGGACGATGCATGTACCCAGGACGCAGATGCAAGACACGGCGCCGCATTCGACAACAGCCCTAGCATTAAGAAATGTCTGGCTGAGGAAATCCATGTATTTGGACGTTGCTCTCAACAGCTTGTGCCGCCAGCCAAAGCCCTATATAGGGAGGAGTGATGTGGAGACCTGCCCTCTCATGCTCTTCGTTCGCGAGTCGGAATCTCTATATCGTTGGAGGCGGGGACGGTCGCTGTACAAGGGTCCTTGGTGAGCGAGTCGCAGAGTGCGTAAGGCCTACGAAACATGTAGAGATAAACACAGCATGGCAGCCGCCTGCACCTGAGTGCCACTGCGAATGTCTCGTGCAGTGTGCTGCTCTCCCACGGCCCGATATGGTGGGACAGCCCCGGCTTCTGAACAGGCAAAAGGCAGCTGGGGCATCTGGTAATGCAGGCGTGGAGAAATAACGTCTCATCATCTACTCTGTAACCTGAGCAAAGCGAGCTGGAGTTTCCACCTGGGCGCCACATGCCCTGGGGCAGAGGGTTGGGGCAAAAGTCGGCCAGTCCCGCCTTGGTTAGTCCTCTGAACTTGGCGTTCAACCAACTGCAACCTCGCTCTATCGCCGGCTTCACATGGCCACATCCTGACCACAACCAGCGAAACCACCATCCTGCGACTGATGCAAACAGACCCCACCCCCACCAGCAGAAGACGGCCCTCTCTCGACTCGGACGCCACTCTCTACCCAGCCTCGTCGGCGTCCAGCATGACGCTCACCGAGGAATTCCCGCCGGCCCAGCCATCCAGCAAAGGCTCGTCGCGCGGAGCGCATTCCCGGCGAAACCAGCAAACGGTGAGTTTGCTCTCCAGATCAGCTGCTTACCTCCCTTGCCCCACCCTCTCTTGCACAGCAACCCCCCCAAATTCCCCCCAAACACAAATACGGGCCCTCGCGCTGACCCGCCATGCAGCCGCAACAGCAGCTCAGCCAGATCGAGAAGAGCGGTACGTCTTGACTCCCATTGTAAACGCCGTCTCCTACTCACCCCTACCCAGTAACACATCTCCTTGTTGCTACCAAACAGCTCCTCGAAACCCTCACACTGTGGTCGCGCGGGACCGCCACCGAAAGCGAAGTCTCCGACGTGTACGTGCGCCTGGGCTATGAGTTCAACATTGCGTCACGGGCTTTCAATGCCATCGGCGTCGACACACAGGACCTTGGGAACGTACCGGAGCTTCTGCGCGGCATCTTGGAGGAGACACTGAGCCAAGAAGCCTCGCAAGCCAGCCTGGACAATTTTCTGCCGCGCATCCGGGACATCATAATAAACCTGCTGCATGGGCTGAAGAAGAAGCAGCAGCGATTGCGGCAGCGGACGGGAAGAGATGGCACGCTGAATGGCGGCAGTCCGAGGCAAGGTAGCATTGGCAGCACCGGGGAGCTTGAGGAGCCACCACAGGCACGAGCATCAAGCACAAGAATACCTCCTCGCCAGGAGAGTGCAGAGTACACCGCGGAGGGCCCCGATCTGCCGCCTCGTTCGTCTTCTGTGCCTGGGCGAGCCTCCCCAAACAAATACGACACGCTACCGTCAAACCCACGAGCAAACCGAACAACCAATGCGAGCCAACTGTCGACGAGCTCCTCCCTTTCTAGCGACACTGCACAGCAGATACCTGTCCTTGCCCCATACCCACCCGAAGATTCGATGCCAAACGCTCCTGAACCAAGACAACCGAACTACGCCGTCGATTTCCCTCCACCGCCTCCACCCCCGAAGCAACAAGATGCCTTGACGGCACTACAACGCGGCGGAGAGCTGGAAAGGAGGGCTTCTCGGAGATTCTCTGCGTACCAGATACAGAAGCACCTGGGCACAAACGGCATACCTCTTCCGCCTGTACAGAGCTCACCTATACCAAATCGTGGCAGAGACGTTCGCGAATCCATGAACGCCGTTCGTACCAGAGGGTCAATCCTCCATAGCAGACAACGCTCAACGCAAAGACCTGCGCTTGACACTGGCTTCGACCGTCCCAACGATGTTCCGAGACGCATCTCCGAGGAGAGCACGCAAAGTTCGGTCCCAAGCATGAAACCTCCACCAGAGCCATCTGCGGAAGATAGTCCTGTGCAGAAAACCCCGGACGACAAACTTGCTCAGCCCAGGTTTCCCGAAACCGAACCCCCTGTCCTTGGGGCTACCATAAGCGGCCCTTTGACTGAACCAGCAGAACTGCCTTCAGGATCTCCCGTCAAGGAACCTCGCAAGCCTGCAGCGGTACCCGCTCGACATGGGTCGCGGCGGGTCAAAACACCGTCCCCGCAACCGGAGCACTTTGTACCTGAGCAGTCTCCCCAGCCAGGTAGAGAGCTGACCCTGTTCCTCCAATACAAGAGCAAGATCAAGAAATACGTCTTTACTGATGGATCCGACTTGTCAATTGGGCGGCTGCAACTTGCCTTCATCGAGAAGTTTGCGTGGGACACGCATCGCAACGGAGAACTCCCAGAGATACACATCCAAGACCCAGTATCTGGTGTACGCTATGAGCTGGAAGATATCAACGATATCAAGGATCGATCAGTACTGGTCCTTAATGTTGAACAGCTGGACGAAGTGAAGCATCACATTGACGACAAGTTCGGTGGCTTGAGCCTTCTCGTGCAAAGCATCAAAACCGTGGTCGAAGACCAGCAGTCTGCTATTCAAAGAGTAGCCGAACGTCAAGGACAGGCAGCGAAGGAGATCGCCGGGCTTGCTGCCGCGCCTACACTCTCATCGGCTCGTGTGTCTACCGTACTCACCCCACGGTCGCCGTTGCCCACTAGCGGCACACCCGAATTGGGTGTGTCCTCCGCCGCCCAGCTCAATGAAGTACAGTCTCTCCGGCGCGATCTGGCCATTGTCCGGCAGACATACTCCACGTTCGTCTCGGATATCGAAGCAAGCATGTCCACGATTCGCACAAAAGCTGCGGCGGTCAAGTCGACAGCGGTCAAGGCCGCATTGCCTACCTTGGACGGCGATAGCGGTCGTGCTTATGTTAATGCCGGCAAAAAGACTCTCCAGGAAGACTCAGAGAAGATCCTTAACAGGGTGGATGATCTGCAGGACCTCGTTGAGGATCTACGAAAGGACGTCGTAGTACGTGGCGTCCGGCCTCTGCCTCGACAGCTGGAGATTACCGCCAAGGACCTATCGAAGGCGACTTCGGAGCTCAAGAAGCTGCAGGACTACTTGGCCAAGGAAAAGCCGCTGTGGACCAAGATCTGGGAGCAAGAGCTCCAGACTGTGTGCGAAGAACGGGATCTCCTCACTATGCAAGAAGAGCTTGCCGCTGATCTGCAAGATGACTTGGAGAAGGCCGCAGAGACGCTTGAGCTTGTGGAACAGGCGACGAAGCAGCAGAACCTCGAGAACGCCAAAGACCAGGGCAAGGGCACACGGTCTGCCAGCGGACGCAATATGGTCAATGCCGCCGCCTATGACAAAGCCATCGACCCTCGTCAAGCCCGAGACGGCGTTCTGGGAGAGGTCAAGGCGTTGCAGCCAAACCACGAAAGCCGACTCGAAGCCATAGAGCGTGCCGAGAAAGCCCGCCAACGTGAACTCGAGGGCCGCCGCGAAGGAGAATTCAAGAAAGAGCTCGGAGCATTTGTAGAAGAAGGGAAGCTCAAGAAGACGGGTGGCGTCGAAGAGGCGGAGCGACTGCGAAAAGCGAAGGATGAACGAGCTCGCAAGGAGAATCACGATCGCATGGCTGCCCGCGCTCAGGCTCGTGCGGAGAAGGAAGCTGCTGCAGCTGCCGCTGCAACGGACACCACCACGACGAACAAAGACGAGGCGGCGGCTGAAGAGACCACCCAGGAGGAAGGCAAGGAAGAGCAGGCGCCCACTCCTGAAGGTGGTGCCGCTTAATCTTCTTTGCTATTTCCGACCTCTCCTATTCTGTGCTGATCCTCCCCGCAGTGAAGTACACCATTCGCCCATGGGTCAAAACTGGCATGCCACTTTCAATTTCTCGTATACCCGGTGTCTCCAGCCCAGCGGCATCGGAGACCTCTCAGACTCCTTCCGACGAAAGACTCGGCGCGACGATCCGTCTCGTTCAAAGCGGAGCAGCGCCGAAACTCCCACTCCTAGAATCCCAGCCCTCTACCGAGGATTCACACCCCGCATCTGACCTATCCCACAACACTCCCACACCCACGCCCACACCCACGGCTACGCTCGTGAAAGCCACTGCCACCGCGGCCGGAACCTCTTCACATTCCTCTTCGATGCGAATCTCGCCGAAGCCCTCATTCCTCGTGCTCGTCGAGAAGGGCACGTCGAGCCCAAAGACACCGCCCCTAGGTGGCCGACCACGCGGCAAGACAGTCCCACAACTAGGCGTAAAGCCGCAGACTCCCGAGCGGGATCGGGACACAGATAGTATCATCAGCTTCACGCCAAGCACGAGCTCGAAGCACATTGCGAGCTGGTTCTCTGGGCTCTTGGGCCGCTGATGCAAACCCCACTATTCCCTCGCCGTTTCCTCCTAATGGGCATGGAGACTTGGAACCGAAAGTATGAATCTCAGTCAATACCTGAGTTTGGTTTTAATATCGTGTTTGGATATGGAGCGTTCAGGCGACGCTCGGGTGTTTTTCTCTTCACATTTCTGTATTGATGCTGTAGCGTTCTTGCATGGCGTTTTCGCGGTCGGGGAGCTCAGGAGGGCTTGGTGGCGCTGTACCGTGAGCCGTCCTGAGCGCAGACGGCATGATTTCGAGCGCATATTGCGCTCTTATTGCAGATTGGAATATCGAATATGTATAGGAGAGGAGGATGTGACAATGGCAGCCATGATGGATATAATACCTCCTACATAATAATACCCGACTCCATTTCCAAGCTTCGAAATTTGTTCATTTCGGACGCTTCCCGCTCTCGAAAGTGTTTCTCACCATCTGGCTAACCAATTGAGGTGTGGTCGAGGCAATGGAGTCTCGCCGCTGTCTTCCTAGGCCAGCCAGCCACTAAAGGCTGTAATCTAGAATAACACCACGGGAGGAAAGTCAGTGTGGCCTAGACTGAAGAGGAACAATTGGTTTTTCTTTTGATTCGTAGCTAGGCGAAACCATGCGAGGCTTCTATGCATTTGGACGTTCAAGGTCGGTATGCCCACCCCCAATACACCTTCACATTAAAGCAATGCCTTCAGCGCCAATAACGCCCCATAGATCTCTCCCTCTGGGTATATGACCCATAAGCCAGTAGCAGCCATTACTAACGCCTTTGCAATGCTATAAGTTCTCAAAGACCGGAGCGAAATCCCTCACGACGACCCCCTCATTTTCCGGTTCAGCCACAGTAGCATCCCAAGAAGCGCCAGGGACATCGGGAGCAATCACCGCATCCCAATAGTCATCACCCTCGTAGTCGTAAGCGTCCTCATTTTCGCCCTCGGCCTCCTCCTAAGAACCGACAGCCGTATCGTTGAGCGCGACACAGACGGCTCCACGGTGATGGCCATTGTACTGCCTAATTATACTCTGGCTATTCAATTCCCACAACCGCGCATAGTGGTCTGAGCATGCGGTAACCAGATACGCCGAATCAGCGCTAAAGGCGCAGTCCCAGACCCAGCGCTGGTGGCCGTGGAGGGTGGTCTCGAGCGGGAAGGCATTCGGATCGCGGTCGGCGACGCCCGGAAGCTGGTCCTGCGCGGTGATGTTGTGAGGAGCGGTCGTATCGACGGACCAGATGCGCGCAGTATGGTCGGCACTGCAGGTCGCGAGGTGGCGGACGTCGGGGGAGAGAAGGACGCGCGTGATGTAGGTGTGGTGGGCGACGAATTTGCAGACGGGGACGAGGGAGGTGACGTCGGTGCGCTGGATCATGCGCCAGACGTAGACGTTGCCCTGCGAGCTTGTTAGCAGACCTAAGAGCATTTTGGGTGAGCTCGACATACCGCATTGTTCCCAGCACACAGCATGGAGCCATCACTAGCAACTGTGACGCTAGCGACCGAGACGTCGTCCTCGGGAATGAGCTGGTGGGAGCACTTGTTCTCGCCCAAGTCCCAGATCCTAACGTTTCCGCCGCGGTCGCAGCTGATCAGCTCTCCTTGATTGGGGTGGATGACCACATCGTTGACTGGCACTCCGTGGGTGTAGTTTCGCTGGACATTGCCAGTTCTGGTGTCCCAAATCTTGACGGTGCCGTCCTCTGAGCTCGTGACCATCCACTTGCCCTCGCAGTGAAAGGCGACGCCCGTGATGTTGGAGGTGTGCCCTTCGAAGGTCAAGACGGGATTGGGGTTGGTTGACTTGATCTCATAGAGCTTGACCGTGTGGTGGCCGGCGGCGGCGAGGAAGCGCTTGTCTGGGGAGATGCACAGGCGGTTGACTTGGGAGTCGGGGTGCGGGATAGTGCGGGAGCAGATGCCCGAGAGCGCCTCCCAGAAGCTGTACGACTCGCGTTAGCTGGGCGGCGAGCCTGTTCGGCGCTGCGTCTTACCGGATCGTGTGGTCGTAACCGGCTGCAACATACGGCGTTAGCATCTCGTGGGGTATTGCTGCGGTGGAGGTTTCCTGACCTGTGCAGAGGATGACCGACATGATGGACCGGCCGTTGCAGCGCGTACTGTACGAAACGTGAAGCTGTGCGAACTTCGCTCTTGTCAGTGCCTGGCGAAGCTGATGGGTATTCTGCACTCAAGCACAGCGCAAGCCGCAAGGTGTCTGGCGTGAGCGTCTTGTTTCCTAGGGTCAATGGCCCTTGGCCGCGCATTGCCGTCTTCACCGGGTGATGAAAGAAGAAGGAGAGACACTTACGCGTTGACAGCGCGGCGGGCTGTGAAAACAATGGTTGGGCTGCCGAGGACCTCACAGCATGGCTGCCGGTGAGTGTTCAGGGCAAGGCCGGCGACGAGACAAGCTTTCCGGGTGGAGCTCCCATGCACGGTCCGCTCGCTTGTGTCAGGATCGCGCTTACCTCGATACGGTAAACACTAGTCTGTATTGAGGAGAGAACGCTCCGTCACCCAAGGAAGCAACTGCAGTCAATCCGTATAATCGATCGCAAAGATCATGTTAAATACACCTCAGATTTGAAGCATCAGAGGTACAACCAGAAAAATATAACTAAGCAGACAGATGGGGGCAGGTTGGAAATGCACCAGTAACTATGACGCAGATACTCGGATGCGGAGGCCAAAGTAAGCATCAGAGCACGGGTCAACAGGTCCAAGAAGGTTATTTGTCTATAGAAGTTAGATGTGGACCGGGGTTGGAAGAAGCGTTTTCCGGCGGTTGAATGGATCTCTACCTGCAAGCTAATGCTTATCTGAAGATTGTTCCTTGTGCGTGACGAAACCTCCACGACGACCTTCAGGGAGGTGCAATGGCGTCACAGCATCTTGCGTCACTCTCAATAGTACAAATATCACCAGCGCTCCGTTTCATTTCCCCCATCATTAACACAGAATCACAGCAAAGCATCTTCTCTGCTTCCATTATTTGCACCATCACACCCTGTAGAATCCCCGCAAGCCTTCAAGCACAATGGATCCCAACAACCCGAACCGCTCCTCCCGCTCAACGCCCCAATATGCTCTCTACCAGCGAGAGAACTTCTGGAAGAGCAATGAGGGCGAGAATCCCCTCTTCGATACCGGTGAGTTCTGTCAGACGTGGAAAAGGGCGAAGCTATCAAACACGCTCCAAATCCCCCAGTCTATACACATCACTGACCCACAATTAGACCCTGGCAAACTCGAAGAACTAGCAAAAACCAAACTCACCCAGAACGGCTGGTTCTACGCCTCTAGCAACGCTGGCCAGTCACACACGCACTCGACCAACCGTCAAGCCTTCTACCGCCACCGCATCATCCCCCGCATGCTCGTCGACACAAATGAGCGTGACATGGGCACCGACATCTTCGGCCACAAGGTCCCCGCTCCCATTGGCTTCGCACCCATCGGTATCAACAAAATTTACCACCCCGACGGCGAACTGCCGGTTGCAAAAGCAGCGNGGACTCTGGGATTGCCGTACTGTCTTAGCACCGCCGGGAGCCAGCCTATCGAGGATGTAGCCAAGGCAAATGATGAAGGCGCGAAGAAGGGCGATACGATCGAGGGAGGCGGGAGCAAGATCAAGAGTGAGGGGAAGGCTGTGCGGTTCTTCCAGTTGTACATGCCTCATGACGATGAGCTCACGCGTAGCTTGCTCACTCGCGCCCTCAAGAGCGGATTCACTGCGTGTATCCTGACCCTGGATACCTGGCAGCTCGGCTGGCGCCACGACGATATCGCCACATCCAACTACGCGTTCTACCACGGCCGTGGCGCCGATCTGGGTCTGTCCGATCCGGTCTTCCAGCAGAGGCTCAAGGAACACGGTATCGATCCGGAGACGCAGCCCAACGAAGCTGGTGCTCTGTGGATCGACAACGTATGGCACGGACGCGCGCATACCTGGGAGAAAGCGACCTGGGCCATGAAGCTCTGGAAGGAGATTACCGGCGGGAAACCGTTCTGCTTGAAGGGTATCCAGAGCGTGGAGGATGCGAAGAAGGCCGTTGAATTGGGCTTTGATGGAATCGTTGTCAGTAATCATGCTGGACGCCAGGTTGACGGAGCCGTGGCGAGTCTGGATGCTCTGGGGAGTATTGTAGATGGTAAGTCACACCGAAGAGGCAAATGGCCTCGACTGCACCCAGGACGTCTTTTCACAGTTCTCCATGCTTCATCGCTGCGCTGTCCTGGATCAAATACTGACATTCCCTAGCGGTCGGCGACAAAATCTACATCATGTATGACTCCGGGGTTCGCGGTGCATCCGACGTCTTCAAGGCGCTTGCTCTTGGAGCCAAGTTCGTATTCGTCGGTCGGCTGTGGATATGGGGCCTCTCGATCATGGGAGAAGTGGGCGTTCGACACGTCATGAAGAGTTTACTTGCCGACTTCGACATCCTACTAAACGTTGGCGGGTACAAGAATATCGGAGAGATCGATCGCAAGGCGTTGGACTCGGGACCAAAAGACTATCCTTACTTGCCACAGAAGTCGAAGCTCTAAAGTCTGAACTCTGCATCAGCATTTTTGCACTGCTTGTACGTTAGCATCATAGAACACGCAATTACTATTTCTTTGGATGAAGGAATAAATTCTGACAGCCCCACGAAAACCTACTCCAAGACCCGGCCCAAGCCATCATCGTGTTCTATGAAAGGTTGTGCAGCGCTATAGACACCTAAACCAAGTGGAAGGTATAAAAGAAAGGGGACGCCGAGGTATACGACGTCAGGTATCGATTCGTGATATGCCCTTAGTGAAGAAGCTGGTCCACCCCGGGGGCTCGCATTTCATGACCCACCTATTGATTCTGCATGTCTTGTAATGTAACCAGACACTCGTAACCCACAGCAGAGCATGGTCCCATTATATCGTTTGCATTACCCATGGCCCAATGCCGGGCTAGCTGTAACGGAATAGCCTGGCTCAGATACATGCGTGACCGATAGCATCAGCAACGAATCTGATTCGTCACTGATCCTTGGTAGGTGTGGTGATCTTATCCGGCTGCGTGGTATCTTTCTCCCCGGCAGATGGGGCAATGCTCTCAGATTTTTCAGTCTTTACAGACGATGGCGATTCTGTAGTTTCTTTGGCATTGGATTCAGGGCCCGGGGTTTCCTCGCGGGCACGAGAAGCTCCGCTGTCTTCATTATGGAATTTGTTGACCTGAGAATCGAGGTCCTTGTCTTCGTCGTCGTGGTCGAACATTTCGCTGTCGGCTTCGGTTGAGATCTCGGTTCCATCGCCGAGAAGGATGATGCGATTACCCAGGCCGCTGTTCGGTCGGAAACGGTGGTCAAGATCCATGTCGATGTCATCAGGGCTATCGTCGACTCGGTGATGCACTCCTGGACCGCGGAACTCGGCTACAAGAATGTATTAGAATTGGAACTAGTTGCCCTCAGCGGCGGGAGAAGCTGGAGTCTCAGACTTGCCATACTCTGGCGGTGCACATGGACCCTCTCCATTTGCCACCCTCTTTGCAATATCCTCATACCACTGCTCCTTCGTCCGTCCCTGGAGAAGACCGATGATAGTCATCGTCATGTTATCGCAGCCAACGCCGCCCGTGTCACTGTTTGACGCCAGACAGTTGTCCATCATGTTCTCACAGATCGACGCCAAATCCTGCTTGGCGACAATACCTCGACGGACGAACTCGACAACGGCCTGTGAGGACTGGCAATCCCAGATGCCTATGTAATTCGTTATCACACGCCCATTCCAATAATGTTTGGGTACTTGCCGTCACATGCGATGACGAGAAACTCGTCATCCTCGCTGATGTCATGGATTTCGACATCGGGGAACGCGGTGACTATCTGGTGTTCCGGGGGAAGTTCCGCACTTTTCTTAAACTCGAAGTCTCCAATGGCGCGGGACAGAGCAAGGTTGCCGTTGACGCGACCGAAATCGACGAAGCCACCGGCCGCCTGGATGCGAGCTTTTTCAGCTATGCAGAGTCAGTACATGTTTGGAGTATCTGTACAGAGTGTTATACCTTCGTTCTGGGGTTTGTGGTCGTAAGACAGAGGCTTTGCCCGGCCCTTGATGCCCAAGACGCTACGAGAGTCGCCCGAATTTGCCTATTACGCTCAGCAGACGTCCTCAACCGCGAACCAAGCCGACATACCACCCAAATCTTCTTGTCCGATATAATGCCCACGGAAGCCGTGCAGCCCGACACTTCCTCTTCGTACTTGGGGTCTGAGAGGCATGAGTCAGCCCAGCCGTAAGCACAGAAAAATGCATCACTCAAACATACCACTGAGTATTGCGCGATCGGTCGCGAGAAAGCCATCCTGCAGAGCCTTTTTTATGTCTCCCTCCTTGAAAGCCTCCTGCTTCGCGACGATCTCGTGCAGGTGCTCGCCGGTGTATATTGCAACCTTGTCACCGCCGTGGCCGTCATACACGCCGAAGAAAGCTAATCGCTTGTCCGGGGGAGTAGCCTTGCCGCTGTCGCTGAGGGACTGCAAGTCGAGGACACAGGCGTGGGCATCCTCCATGCTGATGCGCCATCCTTGCATGGAGGACACGCCATAGATGAGGCCGTCGCCTTCTCCGCTTTCTGATTTCTGCCCGGAAGATTCACATTAGCATACCGATGCAGAAACGGCAGCCACATATCGCATGAAACCACAGCGGGCGACCGTTGCCAAGGCAAGCCGGAGGGCCAATGTGCGTAAAGCGGGGGCGGGGGAGAAGCATTGGGAGCAGTTTACCTTGTCCACCACCGGCTCCGACAGCGTTTGACCCATGACGTCCGGCTCCTACGAGGACTTGGCGCAGAGGGCGAGGGATATGTCGAGGCAGAGGACGTTTGGCTGTCCGGGCATAGATTTGTGCAGCAGCGTCACAGGTGCGTGTGGGGTATTTCCGACTGGCTGTAGGGTGGCGGCTCTAGCTCTTGCAATTTGCGAGGTTGCGGCGGGGTATCAGAGAAATGGAAGAAGGAAGTCGAGAGCGAGTCGAGGTATTTGCCTGCAGTAAGTTTGCGAGGTCGAGGAGGTGTCGTGTGAAGTGTTGACCGGCCTGGGCCTGTGAGGGCTCCCACCAAGGCGCTAGGTTCCTTTGGGTTGTGGCTCAGTCATATGGTCCGTGCCACAGGCGTCACTAACTACTCGACTTTTTGTTCCTCGCAATCTCCCCCGTTCAGCCTGCCGTGTCCGTACACCGGTGTTCGTGCAATTCAATTTGCTCGTCCCTTGCACTGGATAGCTGCCTTGCTCACCCCAGTTGGCCTTCAGCATGCACCCGTGCGGCTGTGCTCGGCGGTTATCAGGCAACAAACATGGCCGTACCCATGACGGTAACGCGCAGAAGCTCGCGTGCCGTCACACAAGGCTGGGGCCACAGGCAGCAATCTTACACATCCAGCCGTCTGCGCCCTCTCTTATATCACATCGATCAAGGTCCACCTGGACCGATGCCGACTGCGGCCTTATCGATGCAGGGGTCTGCGAGTAATCTGCCATGGTGCCGCGTTGGCAGCATAGTTCCTTATGAGGTTTGTACGCAAATAACGTGAGTGCATAGAACCAAGTGTCTATCGCTAAAAGAATACAGTAGAGACAGACAGTTACAGATTATACTTCTCCAGAGTCCTCCCCAAACTGACATCCACCTGCGGCTTAATTTGACTTAATTCAGCGTCTGGATTCTATACCGCGTATTTCCACATCCAACGGGACGCGTCAACAAGCCCATTGGCCCATAACGATCTGTGAGTCCAACCAGGAGTATCTTTTACGGCGAGTCAGAAACATGCCTTTCCCGTGTGGAAAACGTGGTAGACACAACATTGAGGCATTAAAATCAGAACCATTTGACGAGCCTCAGGTCTCAACGCTGCTATCTGTAATTGCGTCCACGGCCTTGGAGATCGGGACTGCCACCGTCCTTGTAATCCTACAGCTTGTACGCCTCTCAAACGCTGCCAAAGTTGATGATTACAGCAATCTGGCTTCTCTATCTTAAATGACAATGCAGTATTTCAACGTAGAGAAGGTCTAGTGAGGTCGTCATCATGAATTCTCATATCTCTACGAACTCTGTTGACTCTGAGAATCCTGCTGAGCGGATCGGACAATTGTTTTTACTACGATCCATACGCAATGGAGATACCAATATTCCGGTCCTTCTTTCCTCCCGCCGTGTTTTCTAGTAGCATGTGTCTACAAACTGGCCTATCATTCAAGCGCTTGCGAAGGCCTAAGGAATAGATGACATAACACTTGTATACATTCTCGGCAAAAAACATCTCAGTCTAGAAGAACAAAACCAAGCACCAGGCGTTATGCAAAAGTCTAAGGCAGAGGGTGCACCCTGCACTCGTACGAAGCTATGTAGGGTCCTGTTCCGTCATACCTCGGTATTTTCCCGAGATGGCTAGCTCTATACCCAACCTCGGAAGGAACGTCGCCAACCCCGAACTTCCACCATACATCCTCGTCCTTCCCTTCCTCATTTTCCTGTTGCTATAATCATCATTCATTGCCTTTTTTTTTCCACTTCCCCACTGACTATTGAAGACATGGCACCAACACCGGAGTGGGTCAAGCAATTGAAGCCCTCTGGGCCTCAGGGCCACGAGCTTCTAGCAGATGAGCGGTCCCGATCAACTATCCCCGTCGAGCAGCTCCAGGAGCTACTGTTCACACGAGATATTATTGATAGAAGGAAGAGGATCCTCAATATTCTGAAGTCCGAGAAGGTTTTCGATAAGTCTCAGAACTACTTCTCGGGGAGAATGGAACGCTTTGAGAGGGCTCTTGCTCGAGAAAAGAAGCTTCAGCTGCTGAGGAGGAAGCACGATTGGTCACTTGAAGAATTCCGCACTGCTTACGAGCTGATCGGGGAGCCTGGTCCTTATGGGCTACACGAGAGCATGTTCAAGATCACGCTCCGCGAACAGGGCAATCCGGGTATGAAATCCACCTCTGCATCCCTCCTAGATAAACTCAATGGGTATTTGGGTCCTAAATTATATCAATGCTAACTTTTGCTCCCACATTCAGAACAACATGCGAAGTTTCTCAAGCCTGCCGAGGACTACAAGATCATTGGTTGCTACGCTCAAACAGAGCTCGGTCACGGCTCAAATGTTCGAGGCTTAGAGACTACAGCTACGTGGAATCCAGATGACAAGACCTTTACGATACATTCGCCACACTTGACCGCAAGCAAGTGGTGGATAGGCTCCCTAGGCCGCACCGCGAACCACGCAGCTGTAATGGCACAGCTTATTATAAATGGGAAGTCCTATGGGCCACACCCATTCGTCGTGCAAATCAGGGACATGAAGACCCACCAGCCGCTTGAAAATGTTCACGTCGGAGATATTGGCCCCAAATTTGGCTACAACACCATGGACAACGGTTTCCTCCTTTTCAACCATGTCAAGATACCCCACGGAAACATGTTGGCCCGCTTTTCGCGTGTAGACCCCCAGACGAACAAGTATATTCGTCAAGGGTCCCCGTCATTAGTATACGGGACTCTCACATTCGTCCGCTCTACTATCGTCATGCAGGCTGGTTCAGTCCTTGCTCGCGGAGTCACCATTGCAACCCGTTACTGTGCTATTCGCCGCCAGTTTCAAGACAGAGATGCACCACAAGGCGAAAAAGGAGAGAACCCGGTGCTCAACTACACCATGGTGCAAATCAGACTTCTCCCGCTGCTCGCGGCCACCTTTGCCCTGCACTTCACCGGAAAAGGAATGATGAACTTATATCAAGAGAATCAAAAGAGAATGAACGAGAAGAGTGCCGGTAGAGACGATCCGAAGAAAAGGGGGGCTGGGCCAGAGGAGGTTGAGTCAGGGAGTGATATCCTTGCCGACTTGCATGCCACATCCTGCGGTTTGAAGGCCCTGTCCAGCACCATTGCAGCAGAGGGTCTCGAAGTGTGCCGCAGAGCATGCGGTGGTCATGGATACTCCAGCTTCAGGTACGTCTTTGGTTCGGTTCAGAGTACAGTGTAGCTACATGTTCAGTAAGCTAACTCTATACAGTGGAATCGGCCCCTGGTACGCAGACTACCTGCCCACCACCACCTGGGAAGGTGACAATTACATGCTGACCCAACAGGTCGCACGCTACGTAAGTCGTCCGTCCCATCCTTCTCCCCTTCGACCGCTAACCATCCCCAGCTCCTCAAATCCGCCCGCTCCGTCCTCTCCAACAAAGCCTCCAACAACGATACCTGCCGCATCCTCTCAACCTTCATCTCCCGCTCCGAAATCGGCTGTGCCTTCGACATCATTGGCTCCGACGCCGATCTTGTAGCCGCCTTTGCATGGCGCAGCGCCTTCCTCACCTTCGAAGCGCTCAAGCACCGCGACGAGCAGAAAAAGCCTTGGAACGACCTCCTCGTCGATTTCTATAGACTCAGCAAAGCGCACTCGCAGTATATGGTTGTCAAGCAATTCTATGAGGCCTTGTTGTCAGACAACACAACTTCTCAGGTCGATGCTGATACCGTTGATGTGCTATGGAAGCTGTTTAGACTGTATGCTCTGCATACGCTTGAGCAGGAGGGCTCGGAGTTCTATGCTTCTGGCGCTTGCAGTAAGCACCAGGTCGTGCTTGCGCGGACGAACGCGGTCATGAAGCTGTTGAAGGAGATTCGTCCGCATGCTGTTAGGCTGGTGGACAGTTGGGGTTTTGATGACTGGGTGTTGAATAGCAGCCTGGGGCGACACGATGGAAACGTGTACGAAGATTTGTTCTACAGGGCGAGTGAGTTGAACCCGTTGAATGGTGTTACGGTGGATCCGTATCCGGAGAGTGAGGTGCTGTTTAAGAAGGTGGAGGGTCTGGCTAAGGCGAAGCTATAGTTTGTGGGAGTGATGGAACTGTGGCGGACCGTATGTTGTCATTGTACATGTAGTATAAGCATGTAGTGTAGCTTCGCGGCGCTGCATACGAAATGGTACGAATGCGGACTCAAACTGTAGTTCAGCTCGTATTGCAGTGACCTAAGCAAGACTGGTTGCCACGTCACAAGGCCCCCTTGACCTGACACACGATCGCGGCCAATCACGTAACTTGCGGATGCGAGATACGAAAGTTTCAGGAAGGGAGCCACACAAGCTGATTTCCAGGAACCGCGGCTTGAGTTAGAGCTTAGAGCTTCAGGGATAGCGTATTCCGATCTCGTCTCTGGCAAGGCTGACCTTTATAAAGACAGCTTGATGGTATCTGACCACACACACACAGGGTAGTCTGTGTTCTTCTACCCGCCGGACTGCTTTAGAGAAGGACAAATCTAGAATAGCAGCAATAATGGCGGCCGAAGCACCTCGACCCGACCTCCGAGAGCTCTCACAGACCGACATGTCCCTTCCCATCGACAAAGCCGCCCTAACCCAGGCTCTAGCCACAGCACCCTTCGTACCAGTTCCTGGTGTCATCAATCTGCGTGATCTCGGCGGCCTTCCCGGGTCCTCCATCCGCAAGGGACTAATCTACCGCTCCGGTGCTATCGACCACATGCCAGCCTCCGCCCACAGTGTCCTCAAAGACAATCTCTGCATCAAGATGATTCTCGACCTCCGCTCAGAGCGCGAAGTCGCCCATTCGCCGGATCCAGAGATTGAAGGCGTGAAGAATATGTACTGTGGCAGTCTGAGAGTTCCGAGTCCTTTGGACATGAATGAGTTTGTGGAGGACGGCGGGAAGATGGGATATGTCAAGATCTACGAGGAGGTGCTGGAGATTCACAAGCCGAGTATTCGAGCGACTTTGGAGTGGGTGAGAGATGAGGGGACGCCGATATTGTTTCATTGTACTGGTATGTCGTTGTCGAAATTATCATTCAGGACTTGGTGAATGAGGTCTAATTCTGTGTTGTAGCTGGTAAAGACCGCACCGGTGTGCTCGCAGCCATTCTGCTTTCGCTTGTCGAGTCACCGAAAGGGGTCATCGCATTTGACTATGCGCTAACACGCCTTGGCGTCGAGCCTGCTCGAAAGCTGCTGATCCAGATGCTGAAGATGTGGAATAAAGAGTGGACGGAGGATACGCCCGGTATGAAAGAGTTTTCGAGCGTGAAGGAGGACTTTATGCTGGGGACGCTAGAGATGCTTGAGGAAAAGTATGGCGGTGCAGAGGGCTACACGAAGGCTTTGGGCTTTGGGGATGAGGACTTGGAGAAGATCCGGAAGGTGCTCCGAGGAGTATAAGGAAACAGTGATACCCACCAGTTTGGAATAGAATCATGGGTTCCTACGTGCTATGGAACATGCCAATTAGGCTGAGCGGCTCGTAATAGTCTCTAAGTTCAACCAGGACTACCTACCACCGCAAGTCAAAAAGCCGACTGTTCCATCGGACGTGGAGAACCGTGGTTTTTTTGGGCGAGTAAGTTGAAAGGGGCGATCGGTTTCAAGAGCAAGACCGTGGAGGCTTGTTCGAGGGGATCTTCGACACAGAACGGACTGGAAATCGATCAGAAAACCGAATCTTTGCAGCCGCTGTAGATTGAGCCAAAGGCCATTCTCGCCGTGTGAAGGAGAAAGCTGTGCCGGCCTTGGCGGGCATCCCACGTTTCTCGGAGCTGGAGGTCACGGGATAAATCGGGAACAGCCCGACCGCACTGTTGGCGTTGCCGACCCTGCGTTGTTTTTCTTGACCGCAACAAAACTTCTCAACCTCCACCACCGCCCTGTCCACCACCCCGTTATTGTCACCCGACGCAGCCATCACCATGGAGAAAGTTGCAGCTGTAGCACCGAAGTTCCCGCCGCCGGCGTTCGGCGATATCGCGAAGCCGTCCAACGACGTATGTTCAGCCCGGTGCAGGAAGCTCTGGATGATGCAATTGCTGACGTTGCGGCTCTCCAGCTCATCAACAAGGACTTCTACCATGCCGCTGCAGGTAGGGCGAATCAATTGAGGATCCGAGGACCACACT
This sequence comes from Pseudomonodictys pantanalensis, assembly GCA_019022785.1. Lineage (NCBI taxonomy): Eukaryota > Fungi > Ascomycota > Dothideomycetes > Pleosporales > Parabambusicolaceae > Pseudomonodictys > Pseudomonodictys pantanalensis. The sequence continues at coordinate 45,240 of JAFHBV010000071.1, forward strand.
GACGCCTCGCAGCTGCCCTTGAGGTCAAGCTGAAGGCCCCGAACGGTGTCAACTTCACTGCCAAGGGCACGTCGGCGCACAACGGCCCCGTCTCCTCTTCTGTGCGCTCAATGACTCCCAATCGAATCGCGCAATGCTAACGAAATGCTCTGCAGCTCGAGGGGAAGAAGGCGCTCTCCAACGGTACGATTACCCCCTCTCATTACCGTCTCATCGTCCCGTTCCACCAGTCGAGAAATGTTTCCTCTTATATATTTCATATGGCCCAGCCGCCAGGAGGATTTGAGACTACCGCAGTCAATGTAACATTTCTGACGCGGCGCCGCGCAGGTATCGCCATCACCCAGTCGTGGAACACTGCCAACCTGCTCTCCACCAAGGTTGAGCTGAACGACACCTTCGCCAATGGCCTGAAAGCCGAGGTTCTCTCCAACTTCAACCCTGCTGCTGGCAACAAGGGCCAGAAGCTGAACCTCTTCTTCAAACAGCCGAATTACCATACCCGTGTGTTCGCCGATCTTCAGACCAGCGGCGCCGTCACCGCTCTCGCCGATATGACCGTGAGCTACGAGGGCTTCCTTGTCGGTGGTGAGGTCGGATACGACGTCCAGAAGGCTACGGTGACCAGGTACTCTGCTGCTCTTGGTTACACCGCGCCTTCGTACAACGCCGCCGTCACTGCCACCAACTCCCTCCAGGTGTTCACCGCGGCATACTACCAGAAGGTCAACTCGGCGGTCGAGGCCGGTGCCAAGGCGACCTGGGACTCCAAGCAGGGGAACACAGTCGGCCTTGAGCTAGCCGCCAAGTATAAGATTGACCCCTTGTCCTTCGCTAAGGTGAGTCACTCTGCGCGAACATGCTTAAACTTCCGCTGACACCTTGACAGGCCAAGATCAACAACCTTGGCATCGCATCCCTCGCCTACAACACCAAGGTCAATAGCGGTCTGACTTTTGGCGTTGGCGGCTCCTTCGATACCCAAAAGCTGAACGAGGCCGGCCACAAGCTCGGCACCAGCTTCACTTTCGAGGGTTAAACCCTCACAGCCTGTAGAGAGAGTGGGGAAATAGTTTCTAGATTCACATGCTTGGTCCTCTAGCGAGTTGGTCTTCTTTTCTTCACTCGATGCGTCAAGCACGGGCGGATGTAGCATGACTATTGGGCTGTATAACATTGTCTCAATGCATACATTCAAAACTTCGTCCCTGCGTCTAATGCAAGTCGTCGCGTCGTCTTCGTATCTTCATACTCCTGCCGTCCTTTCTAGGAAACGGCCCGCTTCAAATGTACATCTGTCTGGGACATAGCAAGATTACGTACACCCTGGGCATCTAGTGGGCTACCAAGGGCATGTCCCAGAACCCACGACTGGACTGTCTGGTTTCGATTCGTTTCTGAAGCGCCAGACGATCGTTCATGAAACGTTCTTTCGTTTCTTCTCTTCGTCTTTGTCGCCGAATATCTGAACCGTCAGGCCTATCAGCGTCAAGACGCCAGCTACCAGGACGAAGTTGACGAGCATGCCGCCTCTATCCAGTTCATCCGACACCTCCGAAGCCTGCATCCGGCGTCTTCTTGCGTGTATATGATGATTGATGTGATCATGTGTCTCCTTGTGTCTTCGATCGTCGAAATGGGGTACTTCAGACCCATGCTTGGTCTGACCGGGTCCAAACCCATCGAAGCCACCATAGCTCTCCGCGCCGGCTCTTTCGCCCTCCGTCTGTCCCTCAGCATGCTGATGAGCAGCATATTCGGCCCTCTTGGTACCATGCCTCCCGTAACCCCCACTCTTGTAGAAACTCGGGGGCGGGCCTCGAAACGTGCTCCTCTTCTTGTTCAGGCCGCTTGCAGGCCGACTTCCCGCCCAGCTCGCAGAACTGAAACTGCCCGAGGGATGGTGTGCGCCGCCGCCTCGTCCCCAGCGCGGGGCTGTTTGCTGCGACATGTGCGCATCGTACTGGGCGCGTTTCTCAGGCACCGAGAGGGTATGGTAGGCTTCGCTTATTGCGACGAAACGCGAGCTGGCCGAGGGGTCGTCGGGGTTTCGATCAGGGTGGTGTTTCTTGGAGAGCGTGTAGAACTGGCGTTTGATGTCTGAGGCCGTGGCCGAGTGGGGCAGCTGCAGCGCTTCGTAGTGGTTGGGGAGGCTATCGGACAGAGTGGGCGAGGTGGTGCTGAAGGGTGTGGTTTGTTTGAGGTGGAGGCGCGGTCGCCGTGGTGCAGGTCGGGAGCGGCAGGAAGCGCATATCCAGGGAGCGGGAGCGCCGGCGCGAGCGATTCGGCGACAGAGGACGGTAGAGGGGAGGGGCATGGTCCATAACGAGGTGTCGTGGTGGGAGACAGGTGCTCGAAGGTGTGGACGCCGCCCCCATGAGGATCCCAAACGTCATGGAGCAGGGGTTGGTGGAAGGCAGGAATAAGCGGCAGAAACCGAGCTGCGGGGCGGAAAAGGCCCTCTGCCTCAAGGTGGTGGGAACATAAGAAGCAGCATTTTCTTCTTGCTCTCGCTCCACCACCCCTTCCTCAGCAACCATGGCGGCAAAGGCAGCCGAGGGGCTTTCCAATCTGAAGTGTACGTCTCGTCCAAGAGTCTTTGTACCTTGCCTGCATACTGATCCGTCACAGTGGCCGACGCCAATGGCAAACCCCCAAACGGCGCTGCAAACAACGGCGACAAGCTCAACGGCGATGCAGACCACGAAGACTCGGACGACGACAACGAGGCCGAGGCCGAGGACGGCGCGCCCGAAGCAGCCGGCGAGGGCGCAGCGAAGAAGAAGAAGAAGAGAAAGCCCAGGAAGAAGAAGAAGGCTGGTGCCGCAGCAAGCACCGGCCCCAAGGTGCAGACCTCGCCTCCGCGCGTGCCAGTCCACGACATCTTCCTGAACGACGCATACCCTGAGGGCGAGATCCAAGAATACCGGAACGAGAATGCCTTCAGGACGACCAACGAGGAGAAGCGGCACCTCGACCGCATGAACCAAGACTTCCTCACCGACTACCGCAGAGGCGCCGAGGTGCATCGCGAGGTCAGGCAATGGGCACAGAAGTGGATCAAGCCGGGCATGACGCTGACGGAGATCGCCGAGGGCATCGAGGACTCTGTACGCGCTCTGACCGGACACCAGGGCCTCGAGGAGGGCGACAACATCAAAGGTGGCATGGGCTTTCCGACCGGCCTGAGCATCAACCACTGCGCCGCACACTACACACCCAACGCAGGGAACAAGATGGTGTTGAACCAGGAGGACGTGATGAAGGTCGACTTCGGCGTGCACATCAACGGGCGCATTGTCGACAGTGCCTTCACCCTGACCTTCGACCCCGTCTACGACAACCTGATCAACGCCTGCAAAGACGCTACCAATGCCGGAATACGCGAGGCTGGCATTGACGTGCGCATGTCGGATATTGGCGCCGCTATCCAGGAGGTCATGGAGAGCTACGAGTGCGAGATCAAGGGAACCACGTACCCTGTAAAGTGCATTCGCAATCTGAACGGACACAGCATCGGGCATTATAGCATCCATGGCGGCAAAACGGTACCGATCGTTAAGGGCGGCGACCAGACCAAGATGGAGGAGGGTGAAACCTTTGCCATTGAGACGTTTGGGAGTACCGGGAAGGGCTATGTGAGGGACGACGTACGTCTTGCTTTACACTTTCATTCTTCGTGGAGTTTGCAACTGACATACTTCCAGATGGAAACATCCCATTACGCCAAGCGCGATGACGCGCCCAAAGTCGCCTTGCGCGTCTCATCCGCCAAGACCTTGCTGAACTCAATCACCAAAAACTTTGGCACTCTGCCCTTCTGCAGGCGGTATCTTGACCGCCTGGGCCACGACAAGTACCTGCTAGGTCTCAATAACCTTGTTTCCGCTGGTATTGTCGAGGCATATCCCCCGCTGTGTGATATCAAGGGGAGCTATACGGCTCAGTCTGAGCATGTGAGTTGGCCTTATAACAACGAGGGATAAGGTGCTAACAAGTATAGACCTTCATTCTGCGACCTACCGTCAAGGAGGTTATTAGTCGTGGCGATGACTATTAGATGGAATGAGGATGGATCGGGGGTAAAAGGAATATGGAGACGGGCATTGGCTGGCAGCATCATGATTTCATTTTTGTATGGGTATGGTGGAGTCCTCGCTGGCATGCAATGAATATGACCAAAAGGCCTTTCAAAAGTAATGATATGCTGCACTCTGCGATCTTACGATTGCTCTCTGGCTAGCTTTACCCCGTCCTCTGGACCTGTTGTCTCCACTCGAGCAATCTCAATCCAAATGAAGCTCGCCCTCTCTTTCAGCAAACGGATAATAGTTCTGCGTCTCCGTCCACAACGTCTCTTCGTCCATCTGCGTCGCATCCAGACCCGCAATGACTTCCCTACTCAACATTAGCATACCCCTCTCGCGACTCACCAAGTCTCAACTTACTTATCCTCAGCTAACACTTCAAACCCAGGAATGCAGTCAATCAGCGCATAGATGACATAGCTCGCAATAGACGACCACAAGAAGCCCACCAGCGCCTCCACAATCTGCACACCAAGCTGCCTCACATTCCCATCAAAGAGAACACCTCCCGTAATTTCCGTCACCCCATCATACCCCGCAACCTCCTTCCGCGCAAAACACCCCGTCGCAATCGTAGCAAGAATGCCCCCAACACAATGTGTCGCAAACGTATCCCCATTATCCACCCACCGCCAGCGTCTCGCGAACTCCGTAAATTTAATCCTCAATGCCTGTCTACATACCAACGCGCCCGCTATCCCAAAGAAAAATGCAGTAACCGTATCAATAAACCCCGCCGCCGGTGTAATCATCACAAGCCCCGCGATAGCGCCCATGAAGCAACTATCCAGACTCCACCGCCCGGTTTCGACGTATGTATACAACATCCACGTCAGCGCACCACTGGAAGCGCACAAGTTTGTCACGGTAAGCGCCATGACGGATTTGAAGTTAAACGCGAGTGTTGTGCCCGCGTCGAAGGCGAGCCAGGAGCCCCAAATGCTGATCATGGCGAGGAGTTGGCAGAGGGAGTTTACGGGCCGGTGGATGACGAGATGCGAGGGTGTGCGGAGGGGGGATTTGCGGGAGCGGAAGAGCGGGTAGGAGAGGTAGATGGAGAGCGCGGATGCGGTGGCGCCGGAGCATATGTGGACTGGAGTGCCGCCGGCGAAGTCGAGCACGCCGAAGGACTCGAGCCAGCCGCCGCCCCAGACCATGTGCGCGAGGGGGTTGTAGACGAATGTGGACCAGAGCTGGGAGTTGTGAGCCATTCTCGTCAAACACGGCGCTGTGATGGAGATCCTACGAAGATGAAAGGCACTAGAGGAAGCAGTCTGCCTCTCTCCACCGCTCCGCCAACGGCAATGGCGCACACAGTGGCCTGGAAGACCAGCTGGAAGAAGCTGAACAAGACCGCTGGGATTGTACCAACAGGCTGGGCCAGCACGCCTCGATGGAATGCGTATGTGAAGTCCCCAATCATGTAGCCACCTTCGCTGTAGGTCAAGCTGTAGCCGATGACGAACCATTGGATCGTGCAGATGGTTACGGTGAGGATCGAGGGCATGACGGCTGCGAGGGCGTTGGAGCGCGTGCAGTAGCCTGAATAGGCGATGCCGACGGCGGGGATGATGCCCCAGCCTGCGTAGGTGTGAGAGTCTGTTCAATGCTATATACATTGCTACTGGAAGATTGTGGGATTGAAGGTAGAAGAAGCGATGCGTACAAAATACAGAGCATACAAGGACGAACAAGGTATCTGTTCGGTCGCACGCCTCCCAAGCTTTCAGCACGTCCTCGGGTAGCGCCATCACTATCAGACTTGAGAAGAAGAGCCTCGGAAGCACGAAAGTAGAGTAGACGGAATGGTTTGGGTTTTGAAATGAATAAGATTGAGGTATGAAAGAAATGGAGGAAGAAGCTCGTCAGCATCTCAGGTACAACTGTTGCAGACGAACACGTCCCGCTGCCGCGGCTATGAGCCCCTAGGCGATGGCGCCCAGAGGCTTGGGCTTCCGCTATGCATCGTCGTACCAACTGGGATTGGTAAAGGACTCCACGGCTGCCCTGCAGGGCTGGTGAAGGAGCTGAGCGGGATCGGATAGTCGCTGATAAGATAAGAGCTAGATAGCTCGTGTCACGACGCATGTGGGCCTGAGAGTAGGTTTGCTGCAGGCTCAGAGAGGATGGGAATCGAGGATAGCTCCATTTGCGGATTTCTGAATGTTACTATGAAGATGAGATTCGTCGATTAGGGTGTGAGCGTTAGGGGAGAGGTTGAAGTAGAGTCGCTTAATCTTTCCTCTTCGATTCATTCGCGCTAGCTTGAATTGCGATAGCCTTGTGAATCGCACTACTTTTCTTCCAACGAAAGACGAAGAGACAACGAGCACACAACAGCATCATGTCGGACACTTCCTCTGACAATGGCATCTTTGGCGTGAGCGAGGATCTAGTCCCACCGGCCGTTATTAAGTCTGCAGGCGTCACGTCAATCGACTTCGATGGCTTGTTGTCGCCACCACTCAAGCTAGAAGAGGACCTCAAGAATGGGTGTGGTGGTCAGCTATGGCCGGCTGGGATGGTGTTGAGCAAGTACATGCTCCGAAAACATCGAGACGAGCTGATCGATAAAGAAATGTAGGTAGGATACTCGAATGAACTGTTTTGCAGGGCATTGGCTGACGAGCGCGCAGTGTTGAACTTGGTGCTGGCGGTGGTCTTGTAGGGTAGGTTCGCAGTCCGATGTCATGATATCACTCACCCTTGGATTCATGTTGATACATTGCAAACAGCCTGGCAGTAGCACTGCACCACAAACTCTGCAAACCCCTCCACATAACCGACCAGCAGCCCATGTTCGACCTCATGAACCGCAACATCGCTCTCAACGACCTTACCTCAAAGGTAACCGCAACAATATACGACTGGGGCACTCCTACGCCATCAAATTTATCCCAGTGTCCGGACATCATTCTGGCCGCAGACTGTGTCTACTTCGAGCCCGCGTTTCCACTACTGCAGCAGACGCTGAAGGATCTCATTGGCGAGAACACGGTGTGTTACTTCTGCTTCAAGAAAAGGAGGCGAGCGGATCTCCAATTCATGAAGACCACAAGGAAAATGTTCGATGTCAAGGAGGTGGATGATGATCCTGACAAGGAAGTTTATTCGAGGGAGAGCTTGTTCTTGTGAGTTGTCACATGCAGTTACAGATCGTACGGCTGATCTTGAGCAGGTATCGCATTACGAAGAAACGATAGCGCATTGTCTTGACGGTACTTGGGGGGAGATCAGTTCTGTATCATGATGCTTCTATGATTTCCTATCATCTCGGGCAGATGTGGAGCGCTATACGAGGTAATAGATCCAACCATCACAATCCTCCTTGGTCCCAAGGCTCGGTGCGAATGTGTCCCTCGCGAAGTCTTCCCGAAAATCGAAACAGCCGCTTATATTTTTCTCCTTCTGCACTATCAACCTCGATTTTGTCCCTCCGATGCATACTTCACCAATCGTCATATTGTTGCTGCATATGCGCTGTATGCGCTGCCTCTTATGCAAAGTTCACGAGTGCTGGGAGGAACGCGCGCGCTAGAGCCTGCACCGGCGCTTATATGCATTAGCGCCCCTAAACAACACAGAACAATGAGTTTCATGCTTTCTTGAAACGGCACAAACCACTTTACGATTCTTTGGAGCGTACCCCGGATAGACAACCCGGTTGCATGGGCGTTGCGCCTTTATAAGGTGCAACAAGGTACACGAACGTTCGCACTGAACGACCTCCTTATCGAACAGATCCTATACCCTTCACGCAAATAGCAACTTGACTCCAAATACATCTGTACCTGAGGAACATATTGAATGGCTCCCTGAACTTTTCGACTCGGTTTCCCGGACGACTCCCCAGGGCAAAATTTATTGCGCGGAATCTTCGTGCGAGTCGATCCTGGACCATAACGATGATGAAGTTGTGAACATGGTTTGGGACTTGATCGTTTTTGGTCAAAGGGTCTACAACGACGACTTATTCATCCTATCCCGACACACGTTCTGCAAAGAGCATAAGAGCTACACCACGCTTGTGCATCGTCAAGAATTGTCGTGGAGGAATGCAGTCGGAACACACGGGTACTGGAAAGACAAGTTCAACTGTTCGGCTACACCTTGGTATGGCTGCGCAGCGCGAGACCTGGACATTCATTGTGTCAAGATGAATGAACTAGGACTTCGAGGAGCCAGTGGAGCTATACCGAAGCCAGGGGGAACGTATCATCTCGTAGAGGACCTCCGAAGAGCCGAGGAGTATTTGAAGCTTCAATTGGGCATAACGATTGCCATATCACTCCTGGAATCACATCTTCGAACGGAAGACCTGCGTTCATCATGGCTCAGTTCCAATAGGGAGTCCGGTGACGTCTTCAAGGTCCTTGAGGTTGCTAGCAGATTGGAACAGAAACTAAGATGGTCTTCAGACAAGACGTTGGTAACAGAGAGGTTATTGACATTTTGCAACACAATGAATATGGAAGGAGCTAGAAGGATTAGTTCGAGTGCGGCATTTTCTTCGAATTCAAAGGACGAACCGGCTGTCGAAACCGCATCTTTATTTGATTCCAAGGTCAATAGAGCAACTGCAACCCAGAATGCAGCGCTCACTACAGCGTACCCAGCAATCAGTGTGACAGGGTGCGTGCCTTCGGTAGACCTTGAGATCAATAAATCAAAAGCAGACCATAACCTACCGCTTTTTTCGAACAATGGTATTTTCGAAGACAAGGGATGCAACCGCGCAAGGCTAGAGACATACAGCAGCACGAATAGCCACAAGGATCTTGATGGACCACAGAAAGGAACGCCGGAGTCAGTATTCCGCTTCATGCTGACTTTCCTCGAGCACAAGGAAAGAGAATGAACCGCGTGGACCGGAGTTGTATACGCCCAACACAGATTAGAAACAGAACACCCAACTCTTGGGCGACATATTCAAAACCGAAGAAGAAGCTCTGCAAGTAATATCTGAGTTTGCTGGAAGGATTCGCTCCAGTCCACCCTCTAAAATTCCCTCGCCAGCAAGCCCAACGCCTGTGGCAATGAACAAGGGGAGGAAGAATCTCAAGCTCGAGTTGGTAGAGTTACAGAATTCGAACGCAGAATTGAGCCTGGAGGTCAGACTGATATCAGCGCAGATTATGTTTTGTAAAGCAACGCAGGAGACTATATCGAAGGATGATGCAGTTGAGCGAACCCAGCCCCTGACAGAGGTCGGGTCTAACAAGGCGAGGTTTGACGCTGTAATGATGAGGTGTCAGGTACAAGATTCGGAATTGAAGGTCTGTCACGATACAATCAACATTATACGTGATAGCTTCAGTGCAATCCCGCGAAAAGATTACTCGTTACTAGGGAAGTCTTTGAAGAGCAGCGGATGAAAAGGTGCGGAACAACAATCCACTTTCCAAAATCCACATCGCTTTTACTATCGGATCGCATATCAGCTCTGAGGTTTCAGGCATACGTAAACCGAGATGTCATGTTGTTCCACGTCCGACGGAATGCGTCAACCTGCTCGGAAAGCTCGTAACGTCATGTAAGTCCAACCAGCAGTTTCTGCTATTGTGAGTCGGACAATCGACCTTTTTGTTTGACGCGGAAATCGTGATATGATGCTGACGGGGCCTTCGAGCCAGCAGCGTTTCCAAATATCGGCAAGTTGGCTGCAGGCGCATAAAAGTCCGCGACACATGCAGTTTCATCCTAGGATGTATGCAGACTCGAAACGCAACAAGCATACCCAAAACAGATGTTCTACAATGCCAAATTGCGGCGTGGTCATTTTGGAGGATGATACCTCTCAACTTAAAAGTCTTTCTACTGGCACGATTGACGGGGTTGAACCAAACACTTCTCACTGATTATCTTTTATTCGCTACACTATTTCTATTATGACATTGGACAAACCCATACCCAAGCGACACGTCAAATGGCTTCGGGAGCTTTTTACACCCCCTGATACCGAGCACCCTAAAGGCAATTTTTTTTGTGGAAAACTGCTGGACGTGTACCCTATTTTGCACCCTGTTGGCGATGCCGACGATGTTTTCAGACGCCTGGTTTGGGACCTCATTATGGCTCGTCAAATGATATACGATGACGATATATTCGTACTAGCTCGATATACGAGGTGTGTAGAGCACAAAAACTGCGACTATGAGGCTGCCCTTGACCAGCAACAAGAGTGGAGGCAGGAGATCAGGAAACACGCCTTCTGGGGGAAAAGGCTGCGATGGAACGACAATCCCTATTACGAACATGCCATGCAGGAGTTAAAAGACCGTTGGATGTGGCACCAGGCTTATAACGACGAAAACACAGTCGCTTCACTATTGTGGAAATCTGAAGGCCTTGTTCCGCCTCCGTTAGAGGAAGCTGAGGAAGCCCTGAAGCAGGCACTAGACTTGGCAATTGAGAGGGTGCAATTCGAGGCACGTCGCCAGAAGATTTACCATCGTCGTCTACTAAAGCGAGAGCGCGAGAGGGCGGCACCTGACCTCCTCAGAGCACTGGAGGCTGTGGCCCAACTAGAAATCCAATTGCAGCGTGAGAGAGATGAGCACGAGAGAACGAGGGCTGAGAAGAACGAGTGGGTCAAGATACTGGAGTCAGGGAATATGGGAGCATTGAGGATGGCTTCCCTCAGAGCTACGCTTGTGACGGAGCTGCAGAACAGCGCGACGATTGACTTCGCAACTTTACTTGGCTGCAAAATCGGTGCAGATCACACATCGCTATCAGCATCGGGACCATCACAAGCCGAATCAAGCGCAGAAGGGCACAGCCATACTCCCAAGGAAAGTGATGAGCAACAGCAAGAGGCATCGAAGAAACCGACTCCGTCCAATAAACACGGTTCACCACCAAGTGCCAACCCCTCAGTCATCAAGCTCAAAAAGAAAGACCTCAAAACTGAATTCCTAGAGCTACAAACCGTCCACGCCGAAGTCGTCTCAGAGCTTAGCCTCGTGTCCGCTCAGCTCATGTTCAGCAACGAATCAATAGAGGAACTGAAGCTCCTGAGAAAGAAAATGGAGAGAAGAAACGCAAGAATGCATGAATTGCTCATCGGGGAGGAGATGTTGCGAGCCGAGATCACAAAACTAAAGGAAAAGTGTCAGCAGCAGCAGGAGAGGGGTGAGCGGCTGGAGGCGGAGTTGAAGGCTTGTCGCGAAGCCATTGAGGTTGTGTGTTCGACATTGAATGGTATCCCGAAATAAACACGTACCAAGGACTCTGCTCTCTTTTGATACCAATTTGGAGATGCTTTCAATGATTCAATTGCGACTAATGTCGCATATATACTTGAGGAGCAAGAAGGAGTGAGCATGTACCAAAATATTGCACTACGGTGTCCCGGCATTTTGGGGCTAGAAGACGAGCTGTTTTGATCTTACCTTAAGGTACTACTGCACTTCGCGCGTGCTTCCATGCACTCACCGGCGCTTATCGTGTCCCAGCCCCGATCCAACGAAAGTGGCACGAATTGCGTTTCACGAAAACTGAAATTATCTGTACAGTTGAGACTGTCGAATCCACATTACGACTTAGTCATGGCTTGTATCTAAGTTGTTCGTGGAGTCAAGTGTAGTACAAGAGGTTGAGTGCGACCAGATTTTTTCCTGCCCATAAATCCCCATTCTACTTCTATTTTCATCACGTTATATTCATCATCAGAGACTTTGAAGAGACAGCTTGTGATGGCGAGCTCCTAAGACTCCGAGAGAGCAGCGGGGACAGCTTGGCTGGTACCTGTCACGATGCGAACTGCCCCAATCGGGTTGCGGAGGACATGGAAAGTCATGGTGTGGAGGCTGATCGCCATCCGGCACCTCATCCAAGAAAACGATCTCCACATTCTGTCTCGGTATACCTTGTGCCGGGGCACCAAAATGTCAACAATATCTCCCAAAGGGAACAAGAATGGCTGGAATTGATTAGAGTCGACGGGTATTGGGTTTCCAGACTCTGCTCTCGGAGTCCACAGTATTACGAAACCACAGCGCTGGCTGTGGATAAAGTGCAACGAGATTACAACACATACTATGATCCAAAGCTCATATACATCTGGAGGCTTCGACACAGCGATGAAGTCATGAAGAAGAGAATACAGACCACGCTTTTCAACGCGGTCAGAAAAGACATCAGGAAAATGGAGACCAAGGAAGCGGAGAGAAAAGCTGGAAAGATGAAGGACAAAGTCGAATGTTTGAAGGAAGAGTGCGAAAGTCTGCACACTACGATCCGGGGTCTGAACACGATATTGAACAGCCACCGTTACAACATCCTCAGCCTGGAAAGCAAGCTGCATGACGAGCAAGCCAAGTTCCGGACCATGAAAGCAGAGAGAAAGGAACGGTCACCAAGGTTCGAACAGAAGAAAATGCTCCTCTTTTTTTTTTGTGGCGACGCCACGCAAGCCAGTATTCCAAACGTTGCAGTCAAGGAAGACGGGGTGATAGTGAGTTGCTGGAGAAGGATGGGGAAAGAACAAGGGAAATGGATGAGATGAGGCAGAATTATGGGCGGCAGGAGCGAGAGTTGAAAAGTTGCCGGGATGCTATCACAGTCGCAATCAGGACTTTGAATGCGATCGCGGAATAAGGGTGCCAAGATTGAGTATGGCTCCCGGAAAGCAATGCTTCGTGCGCAAGGACGAAATGAAGGATGCTAAGGTAAGGATAGAGCAGGTCAGGGGCTGGGAAGAGAAGAAGACCGTGGGGGGTACTCAACACTTTTCACAAGACTTTCCTCATATGGCATCCGGAAGTAATAAAGTATAGGGGAGATGATAGGAATACGAGGTGATCAGAGCCTTTGAAGCAGAGGAATCAGCGGATACATCTGCTTGGTATTGTCAACGTCTATCAACCAAATTCTATGCACAACTTTACTGGTGCAATCTATTCAAGTCATATGCCCCAATTCCCTTATGCTTTTGTTGTACATCAGGCCAACCTCCATATACACGTCACATCGGCCTCTTATGGCTTATACCCAACCTCAAACAGCGACTCCTTCAGTGCATCAATGGCCTTTGTAATATCCGCCCTGTTCGGGTCCGTAACGCTAACACCCATATGTCCAAATCGAATATACTTGGTCGCGATCTGCTTGTGCAGACCTCCCGCAAAAATGACGCCCTTCTTCATGAGGCTTGGGAGTACATCGGGCGGCGTGATCCCGTCTGGTAGGTAAATCGCCGTCATGGTGCTAGCCTGGTTCTCCGGCTTGGTAGCCAGTTGCTTGAGCCCAAGATCCGCAACCGCTTTCTTGACCTTCTCGGACTGCGTTTTGTGAGTGGCAAAGCGCTTGTCGAGGGGCTCGGAGAGGATTTGCTTGAGGGCTTCGTCTAGGGCGCGAACGAGTTGCGGCGAGGGGGTGGCGAAGTAGGATGGCTTCTTTGCTTCGTAATTTTGCATGACTGAAGCTATTAGCAAGTGTCTCATGTGTGCCCATTAAACTCACTTGGTAGCCAATTCTTCCATGATCCAAAGTAAGAAGTCGGCCTTGTTTTCCTCGCCTTGAATCTCTCCATTGCGCGCCCAGAAACCATAAGAATGCTTAGACCGGCTGGACAGCCAATGGCCTTTTGCGATGCAGTAAGCACAACGTCTAGCTTCCAGTCGTCGAAGCGGATTTCCTCGCCGCCCACGCTGCAGACACCGTCCACAACAACCAATGTATCCGGGCTGACTCTATGCACCAGCTCGCTCAAGGCCTTGATCTCGCTCAGCACGCCCGTACTTGTGTCAACGTGTGTCACTGTAAGAATCTTATACTGCTTCTCCTGCAGCGCCTTCTCCACCTCATCGAGCTGCGGCCTGTCGCCAATCTCAGCCTTGAGCTGTGTAGCCTTGACGCCATATGTCTCGAAGCAGTCGGCGAAGGAATCGGCAAAGTATCCTGTATGTAGGACCAGCGCTTCATCCCCAGGTTCGACGAGGTTTGCAGCGACTTGGTCCCAGCCGAGTGTGCCGGAGCCAGAGATGACGAAGGGCTGCGAAGCGGGATCGATGGTCTGGAAGAGCTTGCGCAGATTCGCGAGGACGTCGCCGAAGGTGTTTACAAAGGGTTGACCGACGTGCGATTCACTACGTCATGTCAGCTGCATTCCACACCATCTCGATTTGATATGAATATACCTGTAATGGCTCATAGCCCCCAGCACCGCATCATCGAACTCAATTGGCCCCGGAATGAGCAGCGCGGGGTGCGGCGGTTGATTCGACATGTTGCTCGGCTTCTCTTGCTCGACCTCTTGCTTTATCTCCTGTATCTGTTTCCGTTTCTCCCGTACTATCTTCCCTTGCTGATCCTCTAGATGCGCGCTTCGCTCCGTGGAAAAGGGCGTGTTCAATTCGAGAAAGGGCTTGCTGTCCAGATGCCTCGAAAAGAGGTTGAGACGGGAGTTTGCGCGTGAGGGAGCCACGGTGACGACAGGCGAGGTAATGGAGGGGCAGAAGCGGGTACTGAAGGCCCCAAGCAGCCGACGCGGGGCAGCCAGGTTGCCGGTCTCGGATTCGGGCCCCTCAAAGGAAGATGTCGGGCGGGTGGACTTCGGCGATGTGCGATCACAAGCTTCGCGTTGATGCTACGAGAGTGGATGGGCGTCCAGACGAGTCAACTGCAGTAAATAGGAGACGAGAGTCCCATGCACAGGATACTGACGGATCCGAGGCAAATTAATGCTTCTATGGATACTGTTTCGCTCTCCAGAGAAAATTTCCACGCTGCTTAGTGAGAAGACTTCCAAATGCCGTGTCTCCGCAATTCCTCCGATGGATGTGAATTCGAGTCCCCACGTGATTGCTCGCAGTGCGCATCATTCACCAATCAGGACGCGTTGTGGTTGCCAGGGGGTGCTTGTTTGTAGGCTGGTGCACGGGCGCCAAACCATCAACACCACACCGTAAACAGATCACATAACACTCCATGCCGTCTACCAGAGCATACTAACTGCAGCATCTTTCATGTTGAGTGCTACTCTCGTTGCATCGTCTGGCCACAACAATGCGCACCACGCGAGCAGCATCGCGCGCCGAAGTCACCCAGCACGAGACAGCCGACGCGTCAACCCCCCATTCCGACATCAAGGAGCGCGTTCCATTGGGCGAGGTCTCCGCCAACACTGCCATCGAACCTGTTGAGCCAGAGGAAGCCGAAGTCAAACAAATGCCGGCGAAGAAGGGCAAGAAAGGTGCAGCTAAGAAGGGCGCAAAAGGGAAGAAGGCGAAAGTGGTCGATGAGGAGGTTGAGGTCAATGTTGTTGAGGACGAGAGCACGGAAAGTCCTACGGCTGGTGCGCTCGCTGATGAGCTGGCAAGGGAGCCAACGGAGGGTGCGTTAATGCGCATGCGCTATAAGCACATATAGGCGACGCCAAATACTGATGGGTGCGCAGATGTTCCTCAAACGCCTGCGAGCGACCAACGACCTGCGAGCCCGCAGCCACGCACCACCCGCATGACACGTCGCCAATTGGCCAAACAGGAGGAGGAACTGTCCAAATCGCAACCCGCGCAAGCTCCACCACAGCCTGAGCCCGTGATTGAAGTCAAGGACACCGTCGCTGGAGCGCAGGAGCAATCGAAAGTCGAAATTGAAGAGGCACCTAAGCAGACTCCCCCGCCAGAGGACGACTCGCATGAACCTAAGTCGCCTGCGCCGGTTGAGCAAGAGAAGGCAGCGCCGGAACCGGAAGCCAATGCACAAGACTCGAACGTCGACGCTCCCGTTGAAGTCCCCGAAGTCGCCCCAGCAGCCACTTCAGAAGCGCAACCGCAAGACCTCGAATCCGCCACGCCCTCCGTCTCGGTAACCTCGCCCGAACCCAAAAGTCTCACCTCGTCAAAACCATGCGACGACGAAGCGACCCCAACCACCAGCCTCGCACCTAGCCGCGCGCCCTCACGAAGCCCCTCGAAGTCTCCTGCGCGGTCTCCAATGCGGCTCGAAGAGTCCATTGAAGCCATCGATGCGCTCGAAGAAGCTTTAGAAAATGTAGGAAGGGCAATTCCCATCTTTGATTCGGCAGACGAGAAGTCTCCTAAGAAGGCGCAATTTCCGAAGGGCGTGATGCAGAATGCGAATGGGAAAGCTGTCAAGAGGTCACCGCTAGCGACAAAGGTGTCGAGGAACCCAAGCGCGGCGCCCAAGTCCCTTAAACCTTCAACTGCTCGGCCTGCGATGGCACGCTCGTCTAGTGTGCGCACTGCTCCATCCAGGGAGGTTAGGAAGGGGTCAGGAGAAGTCACGGATTACCTAGCCACAAAGCGTCGACCGATAAGCATGTCCTTCCCTACGCCTCCACCACCACCAAAGTCGACGAAAGCACCTACGAAGGCGACTTTCCAGCTTCCTGGAGAGGCCATCGCGGCAGAGCTAAAAGCACGGAAGGAAGAGCGTCTGAAGCGCGAAGCAGAGGGAGCACGGAAACCGCGCCCGATCAGCATGCCTCCGCCCCCGAAGTCGACCAAGCCCCCGACGAAAGCGAACTTCCAGCTACCCGGCGAGGCGATTGCCGCGAAGCTCAAGGCGGAGAGGGAGGAGAGGCTACGACGACAAGCTGAAGGCGAGGTCCCGACTACACGACCCATCAGCATGCCACCACCGCCGAAGTCAACGAAGGCTCCAACGGTGCCGAACTTTCAGCTCCCCGGTGAAGCCATCGCCGCGAAGCTCAAAGCGCAACGAGAAGAGCGCTTGAAGCGCGAGCAGGAGGAAGCAGAAGCCAGGAAAGCTGCGTTCAAAGCCCGGCCAGTACCCGTCCGGAACCCGGTTCCCGCGCCCGTCCGACAAACCGCGTCCAGCAAAGCACGAGAGAGCCTGATGTTGACCAAGGAGAACGCGAATAGCATCACGGTCCCCGCTATGCCCGCTAGCAAGCGCAGCAGCATGGTACTCTCACGCACCGTATCGACATCATCTGCGTCTTCTTCGAAGCGAAATAGTGTTATCTTGACTTCTGCGCCAGTAGTCAAATCGACGGTCACCCCTGCGGATGCTGCGGCGCAGAAGATGAAGGGCAGGGAGGTGTTCAATAGAGATAAGCTGGAGAAGGAGGCGCGTGAGAAGGAGCGTAGGGAGAAAGAGGAGGCTGCGAAACGGGCAAGAGCTGAAGCTGCTGAACGAGGGAGGATCGCGAGTAGGGAGTGGGCGGAGAAGCAGAGGAGGAAGATGCAGGCTGCTGCGGCTGCTAAGGCGGAGACGGCGTAGATGAAGATCACTGGCCATTTGGGTGTAAGAGTTCTGGATATACCAGGTGGTTCTTTGCTATCCGAGTTGGATACTGACTCTGGTGTTCTACCTCTTCTGCAGACCAACATTTTCTCGACTTGTCTCTTTCTATTCTTAGCGGCATCTTATCGGAGACTTGGAGTTGGTTATGTCGAGTTAAGGCGGTTTAGCCTGTTTCACGGAGTATGGGGGGATATTGGAATGGTTGAGCGTTGGTTTGCGAATCTCGATTTTCTCGTCCGGGTACTGGTCAGGCTTTTTTGGATTGCAATCGAAGATCTAGTCCTTGTCTGGACGGACAATGACGGATCTGTGGACTTGCATCTGGTATTTTAGTAATATCCTCTCTTGAGAATCGTCAGTAGCCAAACTGAGGATGGATAAATCCGATACGCAGTTGTTTATGCCTTAGTGGATATTGATGACACACATGAGGTTGCGAGGTGATGGTACATTTCCCAGTCGGGTGTCTGGCATAGTGCCGTGTGGTTTACTCTCAGTACTCCCGGTGTGAATCCTGAGCACAGCCCTCGGCAGCTGGCTGGCACAGAATGATAACGAGTCGAGATCGTAAGCATGCTCATCGTCTCCTAGGGTTGCGAACTGATTGCTACTCGATATCTCTTACAAGCCACAGCCTGGCAAGAGATATTGCTTTGTTCAAACCCATGTATAAGTCGTGCACGTATGATGAGCTGAACAGGATACCTCGGGCTCCAGAGAACCTGACTCGAAAGGAGGAGCTGGGCAAAAGCAAAACCGGTGTGATCAAAATCGCGATGAGAACCTGGCACACCATTATCGTCGATTCCTAAATAATGGGAACTGCATGCGTCCCAATTCGAGGGAGATATCTGCAACGTCGCCGATCGGTATAGCCGCCTGAGAATCCCTGACTATACTCCTCTTGCTCATCAATACTCACTGGTGTTTGCGAGGAGACGCTTAATGATCGCCACCCCCCGGTGATTGTTCGCCGCAGACCCGCATCCCATGATGCCATCTTGAACGACCAGTATAGTATCACGATGGCATCGTTGACGCAGGGATAAAAAACTTGCTTCCTACATCGACAATATGGCCGATAACGTTCTGGTAGAACCCCACACAGCAATTTCAGCTTGCTTAGAGGCAGCCCAGCTGATAAAGGAGACACTTGGTGGAGTACCAGTGTAGGTCCAGAGTCATTCGGCCGGCCAGAGGCGGGACCCGGGGAAAAAAGGCTGTGTAGGCCTCGTTCACGTCTTGTTCGAGATATTGGCGACCAAGGCAGCCACCTTCTCAAGCAAATTAATACGTCCTGTTTCTGGCGAGTAGCATTGTAGGGTGTATGCCACCCTAGGGCTGAATTTCCCTGATTTCTTAGCACAAGGGCACGTAATCCTGGTGGTGTAGCACAAAGCGCTCTGACTGGCTTACAGCACAACCTCGAGGTCAGACCCTAGAATGAGCCTCGTTTTGTAAGGTATCGGAGCTCTGCGAATGCCATGGTCGGTGAAAAGTTCCGAGGCCACAAAAGAAAGGGGATCGTCAAGTATGTGCCTGTGCCTGGCAGGGAAACAATACGCCACCACGATCGAGTTCGGAAGTCGTGACGCTCAATTCCAAATGCCGCACATGACATGACATTGATTGTGCTGGATTGAACCTGCAAGGCGATCGATGCTCGTGACGCTACGCTGGTACGCGCTCTGCTGTGGCTCGTAATAAGCGGTATGGATAGCTTCTCGCCCGGTTGCTGTCGTGACGCGATGCGATCGTACGATGGTGTTTGTCCAAGTCATTATTACGGAGAGCACCGTCTTCACGGACACACCGCTCATGTCTTCACTGTGGTGGATCGTGAAATGGATTCCATTTGGAGTCAGTCGGAGTCAGCGGAACGTATCTGAGAGAACATCTGACGAGAGCACGACTATTGTGGTGGCGGCGTCCGATCGCGGAGGGCCTGAACTCATGCTGTTAATTGTCCCGATGTTGCGGTCATTGCGGTCGATGATACTGCACGGAAGGACTGTTTGTCGGTGGAGCTCGCGGGGATGCTCGGGTTGAAGACACAATTTCTGCATATCCACATGGCAGATGCCGCACAATGATCCGCGCTGCTGTTTGTAGCGCAAAGGTCGTAAGATGCCCCAAGGATTGCGCCTTGTTTCCTTTTTGACTCATCATCAGCAGATTTTCCGTCGCCGCACGGAGCCTCAATGCGCCTCTGACGTGTTCTTGGGGCAGTTGGTCCAAAATTTGGCAACGCTCAGGTACGGTGAGAGTTTGTCCAGTCGAATGACCAGATGGCGACATCGTAATTGCGAGCCATCGATACACACATGTGGTGCATGTTTCAAAAGTTTCTCGTCAGGCCAGGAAGGTCATGGATGGGACCTTGACCGGCACTTATTAAACCATTAGCTTGAATCTCTTGCGCGGACCGAGGCGGACAGTGCAAATCCTCTCGATCGCAAGATCTCGCTCGGAACCTGCGCCGGAGCACACTTCTTGCTGGGTGCAATGTGGATCCCTAGCGGAAACAAGACACTAGCGGCAGCACAGCGCCCGGCTCGGTCACGCCAACATGGTCAGAGGCGCGAAGGCACCGACGAGCAATCGATGACCTAATGAGTCGGGGATGAGTGAGAGCGCAGGTGGTGTGATTGCTTGGTCGGATCCCGATTAGATGGCACCGAATTTCCGATGCTCCTTGGTCGGCAGCTCGGGTGGAGACGTCTGCGCTGGCAGCAGGGAGTGCGAAACAGAGGTAGGATGCTTGGAAAACAAGGCTAGCAGTCAGAGTCGTTGCGACTGCTCCTGTCCACGATAAGCGCCACCGTGTGGGGATACGAAGCGATGGTGTTTTGGCGGCCTTTCGTCAATATCCCAATCTGCGCCATAGCGAGCCAGTACGACGATCTGGTGTTGGAGGCTTCGTCTCCAAAATGCCGCATGACGACTCTTGCGCAGCGTGGGAGGGTTGCTTTTTGCTTGCTTGCGTCGCCTGCGAGGATGCCCCCTGCTCGCGTCCATGACGATTATTCGTGACGGCCCGTTGCTGTGCGGGGAAGCCAAGGCCCACTTTCCAATGGCGACGACGGCCAACAGCGAGATACGCGGGCTAGAGTGCAGCACGGCCAATACGGAGAGGACTCGTGCAGGGCGTGCAGCAGAAGTGGGAGGGGGCTGCGGCGTGCGAATGCAGGTTTCGGCCGTCGCCCCAATGGAGAGGATAGAGACGGAAGGGTGCCATGCAGCTGGTCTTTCATCTCTTTACTGGGTCCTCAATAAAGGGTGTCCGCGTATCTCGCCATTTGCCCCCCTTCCCCTCTTCTTGCACCATTGGGGAGCCTGTGAGCTTCTGGATCATCGCGAAAAAATCTGCCCCAGGCTGTCGCAAAAAGGAAGTTGTGACATCCGCAGGGCGCTGGCCGCGCGTTGACAAATCCCCACTATGCCAGCCACCCAGCAGCCGTCTGCGAGCCATGTCGCAACATGGAAACTCTAGGGCGCCACAGAGGAAGGGCCACGACAGATAGGGAGCCTAGACCTGATTCCATGGTGGCATGCCGGCCGTCTTGGGAGGGGACGGGACGGCTGACGGAAGAGTTTTCGCGGGCGACGTTCGCATCACGTGCATCGCCGCTGCAGAGAGCGGTGTTTGAATGGCTGTGACACATGTTTGGGGTGGCACAAGATCCTGGAGTCTTTGGTAACCTGGACGTCACGGAGAAGTTCATGTGCTTGAATGTGGCCGACCATCTGTTCGTGGTGGCTCCTTCCATTTGCAGCGCCTGCGGCAGTTGCTACCTAGGTATGCTGAGAGTAGGGAAATGCATCGTTCAACTGGTTCTCGTAAATGTGAGAGGAATGCTCAACCATATGGTTACCATCGCCGTAAATCAAAGTGCTGAGGGGAGCTCCATCTTTCGCTCCAGCACCACCAGTCAGAACCCAACACCTGGCGACCATGCCACTAATATAACACACTGAAACAGCCCATGCGCTCCTCCAGAGGGTCTTCCTTCCGATTAAGAAAAACAATGCTTTTGTTGTACATCGCCGTGCAGTCAGAGTGATTAACATAGGAAATCCGTAGAAATGTACAGTGCTGAAACGCAGCCGCCGCAGCCATAGGATGCAGGTCGGGGACGCCCAAAACAAACGCCGGTCTCGGTGGGTATTAGATACCGAGGATATGCGGTGCGAAAGGGTAGGCGAAGAGTCATGATGAAATCTTCGTCCAGGTCGCTCGGTACATC
The DNA here is from genome assembly GCA_019022785.1 of Pseudomonodictys pantanalensis. NCBI lineage: Eukaryota > Fungi > Ascomycota > Dothideomycetes > Pleosporales > Parabambusicolaceae > Pseudomonodictys > Pseudomonodictys pantanalensis. Next base: position 66,814 of record JAFHBV010000071.1, read on the forward strand.
TTGAAGTGTCGTGATAGTAACTCCGGGATAGGACAATGCGTGTAGAAAAGGTCGACGAATGTGAGGTGAGACTAGTACTGAGTATACCGCCTCCTCATGTCCCTGGTCTGGTCGAAGGAGCGGACGTAGTTGTTCAGCTGGATGGCTGCTTGGGCTGAGATGCCGGATGCAGAGCCCGACGATGCGAGTGATGATCGTGATGACGAAGGCGTCAGGCTTCGCTGCTGCTGAGGCTGCCTCGATGCTGCTACACTTGCAGGGACTGGTGCAAAGTACGAGCCGTTGACGGTTGGGTAGTAGTGGTAAGGGCTGGAGGGTGCCAGATCGAATCCCCTCGACGGTGCCGGCGTCTTGTAAGCGGAGAAGTTGACTGCAGGCGCCAGGTAGAAGCCGTTGTTCGAAGAGGACGAGGACGAGGACGAAGCAGACGACGAGAGCTGTGTGGGTGCCCGCGACTCAGTGTTGCCAGCCTTCTCGAGGTCCGCAAGACGGCATGCTTGGGAGCAGTAGGCGCCGCCCTCTGCGATTTGCCGGTCACAGGACAGACAGAAGTCGTGAGACCACTCCATTTGAGAAGCCATTTGGGAGATTGGGTGAAGTGTATTGGGGTTCCGGGGTCAGTGATGGAGGCTCGCTGCGGTCGACGAGGCAGACGGGCGCTTGGCTGGCGAGAGAGTAGTGGTGAGTGTATGAAGAGACGAGTACGTGGTTTATAGCAGACAAGTCTGGTTCCAGACAAGCGTCGTGAGATGTCGACTTGTCCGGCGGAGGGTTCAACAGATGGTAGCTTCGTGGGGACGGGAAGCGGGCGATGGAGATAGTTTAAAGAGGAGGGCTCAGGCACACAGAGGGCCGGGCTCAGCCTATCAAGGCCCTGCTCAGCTGCAGGCCCAGTACAGGGAACTCCCACGCCCAGCATCTCCGCACAGGCAAGAACGCGAGAACGCTCGGACGCTCTTGCCTGCAGCAGACACTGAATTTTCTTGGAGCGCTGCTGCCGCTGGGCCCACGGGCACGGGCCCCTGGGCACGGGCCCCTCCGCGCTGTCCTCAGCGCAGCCAGTAGCGCCCAAACACCCTGGCCCGAGCAAGGGCCGTCCACCACCGCGAACTGCTCAGCGACGCGCGCGAACGCCTGCTGCTATTCGCCCACGGCTGGCATTTGCCTCACAGCAGCCCGCCGTCCCTCTGGCAGCAAGACAGGTGCTCACCGGCGATTCGCTGATGCCAGAGATTTCCCCCTCTAGCAGAGGGTCGCTTGGTTGCTCTTCTGCGCATTCGTGTACAGAGGCCCGGGGGACGTTCAACGCTCAGACGATCTCGCGACCATGACAGGAGATTTTCCTTGTGACACCTCGTCTGGCAGCTCCATGACGAAGATTTCCACAGCGGGTTAGCAGTCGTCGCCCGCTAGTCACCAGGCCCGCCCTGCGCCGGACGATGACGGATGACCATGGTGTGAATGTAGGTACGAGACCAGCTATTCCAAAACGACCACTTCCAAGAGGCAACGCGAGATATCGGTTTCATCGGTCATGGGCGCAGTCCCGTCGTTGCCGTCCTCGGCGGTTCCAAGTTGCGCTCGCTTGACTGTACTGTAGCAACCAGCGGGGTCCCCTACTGCTCCTTACACAGCAGCCTCACCACAGCAGCTAGCCGTCGAGCGCTGCTGTTGGAGCGTAGCCGACGCTGCCACACCCTTACCCCAGCTCTGAGGCCATCCGTCGCTTGATTAGGCAATGATGGCTCCCAAGTAGCCTCGCAAACAGCATGACCTTTGTCACTACCATTGAACCCAGGGGCTGTCCGGCTTACGGTCTCAGCCCTGCAGTTGAGCCAAAGAGTGCGCAGTACCTCACGCCCAAGTGCTCTACAAATCCGACCTACGCTAGAAGAGAAGGCGTCATCTTTGCTGCTTGCTACTCCGTACACAAAGCTGCGCGACGTCCACCTCGTGAGAACGCTGAAGCGAAATGTTGGCTCGATGCGAAGCTATCATGATTGCAGGGCACCGCAGCAAGAGCGTTATCTGGTTCCGAGTTTGGCGCTCCTCGGTCTCCCGCCTCTGCATCTGCAGTGAGTACTGAATGTACAGCATGCTCAAGGTTTGTCTATCGCACCGTCTTGAGCCGATCCGTGCCGTACTGGAACTGCCGTTTGGACGAGGGACGATTGCAATTTTGCATTCCAATCTCAGGGACGTTTAGGCTGTCCAAGGGACGACTGTGTCCATGCTGAAGCTGCAAGTTTGATACGCATGGAGGCGTCCAGTCCGCTGCGAGCATGCTCAGCGCCTCCGGCCGTCCTGCTTCGTGACGGCGCGGCACAGGACCTGGACCCTTCGCCCAGCTTCTCGTCTCGGGTCTGAGTGTTCGGCAAGAAGAGCGAACCAATATTGACTCAACGCTGAACGCATGTTCGTGGAGGAGCTGGCTGTCCATGGCTTGCGCTGCTGCTATCGACAACTCCTTTCGACTCCTTGAAGCTGCTGCTGCCAAATGAACAAGCGAAATAGCGATTCATGCTGCTTCAACCTTGCAGCAACTCCCCAGCTGCAATGCCTTTGCAGGGTCCAGCGCCCTCATGGAGTACAAACGCCATTGGCAGTGACTTGCAGATGGGAGACAACGGCGATTGGTTGCTGCAGAGCGTCATGGAGCACGGACCAGCCTTGTGCCCCCACGCTTTTCTCTGGCTCGCAGCCTGTCTGGACAGCCGTGGGCGCTGGGAGGGAATGGTACGCGCAATTTGCTCTTATCTGGACTCCGACAACCCTCTTTTCGGCTGATCCCAGAGCACGCAATACTGTGCACCTCTCACGATGCTGAGGGTGTCTGCAATGTCCCAAAACAACAATATCAGACGATGATGCGCTAGCGCCCTTGGGACTTGGTGGCTTGATTCCCCACAATAGTTGTGGCCGCCAGTCTGCAAGTGAACGAGTTCGGAAAGCGCACCACAGCCAGCAGGAGAACCTTGCGCACACAAACATTGCACTCTTGGTGAAACTGTGGAAAGCGCCAGCCTCGTTGACTCTGTGACGGTCCCCTGCCCCTCATGTCAGACGAATATAGAACCATCCCGCTGCTGCATCATCTCGCAGGCCTCAGACATGCATACAAGCACCAACTAATATACGGGCGCAATATAGAAAGCTTCCGAGCACGACATGGACGCTCAACAGCATGTTGGCAGAGCGTGTCGCCGGCCAACAATCTTTCAAACTATGGCTCGGGGCAGCAGTGTAACCAGGTGCAATCAATCGCGACATGTGCACGGTCCATGCGTCTTGAAGAGGCAATCGAAGACACGGCTCGCTTGAGGGAGCTGTCATCGGCCCGCCGTTCATCCGACCATCAATGATCCTCGGAGTGAACGCAATGTAGAGTGGATCGCGGATCGCGGCCTAGAGCAAAAGCCAAAGCCAACAGGTTTCCGCGGTCGGGCACAACAGCAGCTCAATCGAGTGCTCCAGACCTCCCTTGGTATTCGCCGCTTCCAATCATGTCCCGCGCGCCCAGAGCATTCGGCTACCGATGGCGCACACACATTCAACACCAGCTCAGCCGAAGTGCAGAATTCTCGAGCCCGCCACAATCGCGCCGAAACCCACAATGCCGAACCCATACGCTGAAGAACTTTCACTCGCCCTGCGCGTAGTCCACACTGCTTCGCTGCTCACCAAGCATGTCCTCCGCTCCCTGAAAAACAACATCGTCGCCGAAACCAAAGCCGACAACTCGCCCGTTACCATTGCGGATTTTGCCGCACAGGCCATAATTATCTCCGCGCTCCGTTCTGTGTACCCGACAGACACCTTCCTTGGCGAGGAGAGCGCCGACCAGCTAAGAAAGAATGAGGGACTGGCGGACCGCGTGTGGGAGCTTGTGCAGCGTGCGGCGTCCCAGTCTAGCGACCTGCAGCAAAACGAGGTCGCTGCATTGACCTTCCCCTCAAGCAAGAATGAGATGCTCGATGCAATTGACCTTGGAACGAGTACGAAGACGGGCGAGGGGCGCGTCTGGGTCATGGATCCGGTCGATGGCACGGCGACATTCATGACGGGCAATCAGTATGCAGTCTGCCTGTGTCTGCTGGTCGACGGGGTGCAACAGGTTGGCGTCATCGGGTGTCCCAATCTGGCTCTCGATACTCAGGGTCGCCTCGGCCAGCGAGTGTACGAGGAGCATGTTGACGAGAATGGGCTCGGGGTCGTGTTGTCTGCAGTCAAAGGGCAGGGTACGCTTGTGCGTACTATGCATGAGGCATCGCTCGGAGAGGCGCGACGCGTGCATCTCGAGCAGACGCTTAAGGATCTGGGCACATTAGACTTTGTCGAGGTCGAGCTGGGCGCGACATCTCTCTCGCAGGCGGACCATCGTGCTGTTGCTGACTTGCTTGGTGCGAAGTGGCCAGGCACCATACTCTGGTCTCAGCAGATGAAGTACATTGCCTTGACCCTGGGCGCTACAGACGTCCTGCTTCGCCTGCCCAAAGGTAAGGACCGATACACGCGAGTTTGGGACCACGCCGGAGGCCAGCTACTCTTCACTGAGGCCGGAGGCATGATTAAGGACATCGAAGGAAACGCTGTCGACTTTGCCCAAGGCCGACGCCTAGAGGGTAGCCGAAACTTCGGCCTAATCGCGACGATGCCTTCGGTGTTTGACGCCGTGCACCAAGCTGTTAAGGAAGTACTCGGAAGGAGGAACGCGTGATGAGGGACTATGCATGGTCGGAAGGACTCGATGATGTGATGAAGGGGCAGGCTGCACAAGCAGGGATTAGACTAGGTAGCACAGAGCCTCACCGGACGCTGGTGACCGGTCTCTAGGTCTAGACAAAATGTGGGGCAAGCGAATAGACTCAGGTAATTCCGTTGCTAAAGGCGCGCAGATCAAGGGTCCTGGGAGGATGCAGGAATCCCAAGCGACACAAAACATGTCCAGAACATAGAGATTCTGCCTCTAGCCGCCGGCCTTGCGTGTAGCCACCGTGATACCGCGTCACAGCGCGGGGCGTCCACTTCCATCCAATCAGCCCACCATACGCCATTGTGATGCTGATGAGGGTCATCGTGTCGGATCGGAGCCTTTCCTCGCATATATGCAATGCGTGGTAGGTCGTATGCGCCGCATCAGGCACACGACTCCTATGATACACCGCCGCCATTTTTCCGAAACGAAACCTTCTCCACCGCGACGTTCTCCGCGCCATTAGCGTCCTTGCGCAGCTGGTACACGTACAGCACGAGAACGTCTCCCTGCACCTATCCTGCCGTTAGCCGCTTGCGCAACTCCCTCACCGCCACCCCATTCCCCTTCCCTCGGATATCTCAGTACTCACATCCATGAGCACAAAGCTCGGCGTAGGCTCCTCTTCCTCGGTCCACCACCCCGTCGTCATAGCCCCCGTAGCACTCCCCGGGTTGACAAAGAACTTGCCCTCCATCTCATATGCCTCGAACTTGTGTGTCCCGCCCCACAGCAGCACGTCGACGTCCATCTGCCGCGCTGCGATCAGCAGGCTGTCTCCATCGCCTGGCGGGATGATGGTGTGGCCGTGGGTGAAGCCGATGCGTAGCGTGCCGTGATTGACGACTTTGGAGAGGGCGAGGTTGGGCGCTTCGACGTCGAAGTCGCCTTTTACGATTTGGAGGTCGGGCGCAATGCCTCGGAGGAACTCGTAGGTTTCTTTGTCGGTTATGTTGCCGAGGCAGAGGATCTGGCCGATTTTGCCGGGGGCGAGGAGTTTCTTGAACTGGGGAGAGTCAATGTTTGGTTTTGTGGGTGGGACGTGGTGATGGTAGATAATCGGAGTCTGAGGGTGGGTTGGGGTATGCGGGAGCCTTTCGTACCTTGGCTGGTATATCCTATGTTTCCTGTAAGTGTGTGAGGTCTAGCATAATATGCGCGTTTGTTGGGGCCTCACTGCAGCTCTATCCGGTATGAAGAGGTCGCCCAGACATAACACGAGGCGCGAAGCCATTTTGGTAGCTTAGGCGTAGCTTAGGCAAGTTCAGTGTGGTGCAGGAATGCCGACGAGAATTCGAGAGTCGGAACTAGAATTGTGGAAGCTTGCGGCGGTGATGTCGAGGGCGGAGCTTGGAGCTCTGTGGTTGGGACTTGGCATTGCGATGATGTAAGCAGTGGGGTTATGGATCTCAGTCGCAGCTGTGAAGATTTACAACAAGCATCTCAATGTCAAGATGTGCTGCACATGATCTCCCTACATCTAACCTTAGTGATTCACGTGAGTGTCCTCTCCAAGTGTCAGTGGACATGTGGTGCTCTGCTTGGTGAAATCGTAAACGAGGTGCGAGGTACTTTGAGTATGGAATCACCAATTTTATCTCTGAATGTTACATGTGAACGAAAGGCTGTTTTGAAACCTCAAATATTCTGGATGTCTTCCATAGCCGACCGCTTACACCTTCTGCAGCCCCTTGAATACAGTAACGGAGCCACAAATGCAGCACACCGTTCATTCCGCGTCGCTCCTGATTCTCCTCAAGACATATCTGATAGGTGTTTGTTCGTGCCATATTGCGGGTGACGCAAACGCTAACACAGTATATGAACACAGTAACCTGCAATACCCTACGGTACCCTCAAGACATATAAAGCCTATCCTTCAAACACACTCGTGGGGCGCCAGTCCCAGATGAAATCCATCTCCTTCGTCTCAGTTTTGAGAAGCCGCCGAAGCAATTTCCACGGTACTACGACCCCATCAGTAACATGATCCTTGAAGTCAGAATCCGGTCAAAGCCCTCCTCGTCGTGTCCACTTTCCAATCCGGCACAAATCTCGATAAGGCCCTGTCTGGGCAACAAGAATCCGATGATTACCATCAGAAAAGCAGCGGATTACAGAGGGCCATTCTGCCCCCTCCAAGTGACAGAGGATGTCACCGTTACATAATGGAACCGATGTATGTCGGATTCCGAATTTGGCGTGTACCGGAGAATTTGCCGTATAATCGGAGAGAAATTCTTCTGAGAGGAATGTTTCTTGGGAGAAGTTTACCACCAGGCTAAGGAAACCGTTAATTTTAGACTTCTAAGTAATTCAATGAGTGACCTTTTGTTGTGTCTAACAGCATGTGTTTCGAAACAAGCACTGCAAACAATTGAGCACTCACCTCTACATGTCCTAGTATGCGCGCTTTCGCACCAATAAGCGCATATTCCCTGTCATCCCAAGTTTCCACCGCCGCATATTTGCCGAGGGGAGAGTGTGTATAGTTTCGGAAGACGGCAGACCATGGCGTAGTATAATCCACGGGCCATTGGTCCTTGGCAATGCCAGTGAGAGCGTATATTTTGTCCCGCAAGCCTGTTGCTTGGCAGGCGTTGAAACGGTCCACCAGTTTACATAACGGTCTGCTGCAATCATGTGCATCGTGGTAGTTTTCCAGTTCAGACGAGGAGTATTTCAAATTAATCACACCAACGATGTCTTCCAAGGAGTCGGCTACACTGAAAACGTCTGCAGTTTCAAATGAGATCTCATTGGAGAAATGTGCCCCGGTCAGATCTTCCAATGACTCCCAAACAGCCGAGGGCCACCGCAGAGTAGCCATGCCACTCAGAGCGGTGGCATCTATATGGGCACGATAGGGAGTTCCTGGGCGTGCATCATGTGGAGATGCCTCTTCGCGGTTAGAGACAGATGGGTTGATAAGTGCATTCGGCGCTCTCGAATGCAGTAATTTTTCTAGCGATTCCATCAGCTGGTGATGCTTTGATGGGGTGGAATTGCGTTTCGACTCAAAATGTTGATTCATGTCAAGGAAGAAGTTTCGTTCGGGATACTCTTCGTCCCCACAGATGAACAGTGAATCTCTTGCTGCGGCTATCTCTTGAAGAACCTGGCCAAGAATTAGAACCCATCTGCAGAAAGCAGCGAGGAGGCTGATGAGGTCGGTTTGATGTACCCACATTCGTCGAAACCAAGGTCGCTGAATCAATGTTTCTATTGTCCCGGAATGAAAATGATCCAGAAGTCTATGTTTGTAGGAAACGTTCGATTTCAGTTCCCAGACACGACGTAGCATTGGAAACGCACGGTGATCAGCCGAGTTTCGTGGTCCTAGCCAGACGACCACACGCCTAGCGTGCGAGTATATGTTGAACATGATGGAAACTTGGCTGACTCGCTCTGTGAGATCCTCCTGGTTGATACAAAGAGCGTCGATCCAGAGTAGCAGTGGGGTTTGGGGCATCCTTGATCTGTAGAACCATGAGATAACAGCTCAAATGGGAGAATAGGGGCGTGGTTCTTCCAGTACGCGACGTTGCGTTGCTTGCTATCTAAGCCCCAAACCCGTATCATACCGACATAAGGTCACCATATACCTCACTAATGCGGCGTGGAGATTGGTCGTAACATCCAAGTACGTCACCCGGCATCCTGTTCCGATCCAGATTCATTTTGTCTGGGTAGCATCTCCCCAAACATATGAGAGCGCTTCGTAGGCACATTCTGAGTCTACCAAGATTACGGATGCTGGGGATTGGAAGTTGATCAGGCGACACTCGATTGCTTTAGCCTTGTCGGTGGCGGGTTGGAGTTGCACAAGTCGGATAATACCATCCTTTGGGGGTAGTGGGCCGTATTGATATCGTTCCGCCATGAGTGGGCAGCAACATAGTGTAAGATGAGTGACGTCAAGGAGACTGCTGCCTGAGAAGGAAGGCATTCATCACAAAGGGGTGGGTTGCGCCTGCATGATTGGCATGGCGCTAGACTTGTTTGGGCGCTGGTCTCAGCCTGCCAGCATACTGCTGCACCTGTAGACATCGAAAGCCAGCTCCACCACATATCCCAAGGTTAGCTTCGCATGCTCCACTATACGCGTGTAGTTCAAATTCTGTGGCAAGTCATACCCCGTATGAACCCCCTTATCCTGATTTGGTCCCCTTCCCGTCGTAACAAACGCAGCCGGGAACTTCGCATCCGTCGCAGACGTATGAGAACTACACTTATACCCACATTTATCTTCATCGAAGGCCGTTACCGTATACCTTTTGATCACCCTCTTCATGAATTTGTTCAAGATATGGTTGGCGTTATCGATAATGATACCGAACCGAGGCGCTTCTCCGTCGCGATCGAATGCTGCGGTGTAGCCAAGCATATCATGATTCAGCATTGCAGCTACGTCCCGGCGCTCTTGCGCGTAATCACTGAATAGGGCTTTCGAGCCTTTGCAGCCGATCTCTTCGGCGGCGTACCAGTGGAATTCGATGGTGTTTGTGGCTTGGTTGGCGGCGATTGTGTCGTTGAGGAGGGTGCGGAGGACTTCGAAAGTAGTTACAACTCCGGATCCGTTGTCGTCTTTGAAGAGGGACAATGCAGCTCAGCTGGTATGTGCGGAGAGCAAAAGATCTATGGACTTTTAGTCAAGGAGAAGGCCTTATCAGCTCCCAGAGCCTGACCCAAAGCACCCATGCGCGAATTCGAAGAGTCAGGATGCACCCCCACCACAATCATCGTATTGCTTTGCCTGGGATACTGGCCACGGTGGTGGTCTATGGCGACTCTCTGACAGGAGCTTCGCTGATGTTGCGCGGATAACTCGAAGCCTTGCATCATATCATTGAGCTTGTTTCGGACCCAATCGGAGGCATCTTTGGACGAACTAGCCCAGTCGTGGGAGGTTGCTTGCACTTGACCGCTAAGGTGGGATTATGTATGAGATTGGCATCACTGCTGTCAACTTCACATTCTAAGTGCTAGAGCTCGTTGTCAGTAATGCAGTCAAGCAGATTCTGGGTTTATACTCAACCTGTAGTCTGAAAGCGACAGCTGCTAGCGTGGCTAAACATAAGACCGTTCGCATGTCAGCGTAGTACTGGAAAAATATCGAAGGATGGTCAGCATCCCGCGAGACGATGTCTGAGGAGATTCTTATGCTTTGTAGTCGTCATTGGGGTGAAGCATGCCGCGGATGCAAGCATATCGAGAAGGCAACAATCATCGATGAATTCCGCTGGCACCAGATAGTGTTTATGCAGAGTACAAAGGCCATGCCTGTATTCATCAGTATCGAGCAAGACTTGATATGTCGACGAAGAGGCAGCGACACAGGTGGTCAAATGTACCAGTGACCGCTAACGAGCGGGGAGATCCCATTGAGAATGCGTATATGGTCCCGTTCGACGATTAGACGTTCTTAAATTCGGTTGTCCATGTATGGCTGCGGAGATGATTTGATCCATGGGTGGCGAACATGTATCGAAAATCCGCCCGATGTTGTGCGTAATCATCGTTGTTGCTCCATCTGCCCGACGACTACAATCTGTGCAACTACCATTGCTAACAGCTGGGCATCCCTTCAATCTTCAGGATGATCGATGCAGTGTCGAAGTCGTAGTGGGATGCGAGACGAGCAAGGTTCAATGTTTCACGGTTCCTGGCACTAGTCGGATCAGCCAATCAACGCACCATCGTCGCTCCACACTGCAGGGTCCAGCTCTTAACCCCCAAATATTTCGATCCCCTCTTCCCCGCCTACCACATATACACTACACGCTGGCCGACAATATGCGGTCGTCAGTCGCTACAGCTACCGTGCCCCCCAACAAGCCCGCAAGGGGAAGCTTCACCGTCAAAACGAAGGAAAATCCGGAGCCGAAGCTCGATACCGACCATGACCGCTTTTTCTGGACATACACCGAGGAGCCGCACAGGACACGGCGACAGGCCATTATAAAAGCGCATCCGGAGGTATGAAGTCCTGGAATTCTTATTGTGAGCATCTGCTTACCAACGTGCTAGGTTACAAAGCTCTGCGGTCCCGAGCCTCTCACGAAATACGTCGTCGCTTTTGTCGTCTCCCTGCAGATCCTGTGCGCATACCTCCTCCGCAATTCCCCCATCCTATCATGGCATTTCTTCCTTACTGCGTACACAATCGGAGCCACGGCCAACCAGAACTTGTTCCTGGCTATCCACGAGATATCCCATAATCTAGCTTTCAGGAGCCCGCTGGCAAATCGCGTGTTTGCTGTATTCGCCAATCTACCAATTGGCATACCATACAGCGCGTCGTTCAGGGTACGTGGTCGCGGCGGCTCTCTGAACATGAGACAAAGCTAACGGGCAACAGCCATACCACCTCACCCACCACAAGTCGCTCGGCGTCGACGGCCTCGACACCGATCTCCCGACCGCCTTTGAAGCCATCTTCCTCGACTCGGTCGGCGGGAAAGCCTTCTTCTGCACATTCCAAATCCTCTTCTACGCCCTGCGGCCCATGTTCATCTACCAGCTCCCGCTGACCAAGATCCACGGGTTCAACATCGTTACGCAGTTAGCATTCGACTACGCCCTCGTACAACTGATTGGTGGAAAAGCGCTGGCATACATGATCATGAGCAGCTTCCTTGCAGGCTCGCTACACCCGTTGGCAGGTCACTTCATCGCGGAACACTATGTGTTCGAGAAGCCGCACAAGGACGCGACGAACCCCGCGAACAAGATACCAATTCCGGAGACGTACTCGTACTACGGCCCGCTCAACTTCTTCACCTATAATGTTGGTCTTCACAATGAGCACCACGACTTTCCGGCGATCCCGTGGACTCGTCTCCCGAAGCTCAACCGCATCGCACACGAGTTCTACGACGACTTGCCGGTTCACAAGAGCTGGGTGTACGTCATCTGGCAGTTCATATGGGATAAGGACGTCAGTTTGTGGTGTCGGGTTAAGAGAGAAGAAGGGGGCAGAAAAGTCGGAGGGGGTGCTGGGTGGAATGAAGAGGAGCTTGGGGCGAACGAGAAGAAAGGCCCGATTCCTGGCGTGCGGTAGATTCTCGCGTCATAGAACAGCATACTCGGCGTTACGGTATACTAGACGGGCAAATGCCCATAATGAACCATCGTTGACTTAGGTGCACGGGCGGAATCCGCCGGATGCAATCCAACTCGTGAAGCTGAGCCACGACAATATCGACTCCGTAGAATCTACCAAGGGAGAGATACAGCCATTTCAACATCCTACGCTCATGCTCGTAAGAGACGCGAATCCCAGAGATTTATGTACATAGAGCCGGCGTCATGGTGTTTGATACAGACCATCGCATCTCGGACGAGATTACGGTGCCAAACAATATGCAAGCCATGTCTAATCTCCCACCACTGCTGACACCTATATAAGCCTCCCTAGTCTTCCCCATTTCCTCCTCGATACTCTGCGTCCATTCGCATCGCACTCCAAAAACTTGGAATGGCGTTGTCGATGTCAATCTGTTCAAAAAAAGGTCTTTACAAGAGCCCATGTTCCTGTGGTGGAGGGCCAGAAAACCCCTCACTTAGATGATTACGACCTTGAGAGACTACATTAGTGTCCCTTGCATGGCTTCAGTCATCGTCTGCGAACCACGCCCGCATTGGGTTTCAATACGAAAAAGAGACGGATTCCGGAGCTACGGAGCTGCGGCTCCTGCTTTGAACCCCGAGATACCAATTCTTCATGGTTCGACGCTGCGGCTCGAAAGTACTTCTGTCAAGTTGTGAGAGCATTTTGGAGTTTCAGCAAGCTAAAATCCTTCTGGTTCACTTGCATGTTCTCCCGTCCAGATCCGTCCCTCCGCACTGGAGTTACACCTCTATCCAGCGTCCACTCGGAATCGCAATATTGGTAAAGGAATGTGTCTGAGCTTCTTCCGGCTGCTTATTCTAAAAATTGGGTTTACGCTGACTCATGGCACTTCTGTCCGAACGCATGCTGAACCAATGCATGTTTGGCGAAGCAGAAGCCGTGCTGATAGTGCAAAAATCAGCATTCGCGATGTCGTGGGGGGAATTCAAATACGGTCAAAGGAGGGCGCATGTTTAGAAGCCGCATAATCACACAGTGATGCCCTCTCGCCCAGTCTCTCTTCTCTTTCCATTCCTCGACAGGCAGACACTTTCCTTGCGTGAAAAGCGGCAGCTATGGTTCTCATGTCCTTGGCTCAAATAGACCAACAGATTTTACCCAAGAGATCGTATTGGTCCTGCGCACGGCTCGAAAATTGAACAGATCGCACATCATGACCGTCTCTGAAGGCTCCATCCTCAGTTCATGCGAGGCACGATTCAGGTCCCAAACAGACACATGCCTTGTGCATGCGAGAACTCCCCTGTGATTCTCACCAGCCGGCGCAATATAAAGGGAATTCTCACTGCCCTATGTTGCGGTCAAGAATAGTCTATTCGAAAGACACATGACCTTTTCGAGCTGTGTGACCCATCTGGGTACCGATTCAGAATTCGAGCTCTCTCTGGCTTGGAACTGTTCCCTGTTGTCTCGCGATGCTACGAAGGAACGAACGTTGAATAGACAATGATTTCCCGCATGCTAGGCGCCATGAAGGATCGGCCAGAGCTGTGTGCTACTATGATGTATGCCTTGCCCTGAGAAGTCTCAAAATACACATCCCCAAGGATTATGGCCAGCCTTAACTCCGTCAAGAACTCTCTAATGGCCCATCAATATTTCGAGCCTTCGATCCCATTATCACTTTCAAAATGTAGCTGTTGAACTGCATGCAAGACTCCTATCATCCACGACTGGATTATTGAACATCAATACATGTCCCTACTTTCTTCATCAAAAGAGGCCCTGTTCTTCTGGTGTTGAGTTCACCTCATTCGTATGGCGACACACCTTACCTCCTCCTCACAAGTTGCTCTAAAGTTTGGAACATAGTACAATGTTTCGTTTGTCATTGGTCACTGGGTCAGGTCAATAGGCTTTGCCGGTAGTGGAACCCGGATTTGCGCCAAATAGAAAAGGTCAATCATGCCGAACTATGGCCGTGGCCAGTGTTCGCAGAAAGATGCATACGCCTGCGAACGCTGTTGAACGCTGTTGAACACTGAGCCCTCTCCTCAAGGCTACAACCGAGACTACGTGAAGACTTCTTGGCTCCTCAGCAGCATATCCCAGCGCCAGACGCTTTATGCGATACTTCGTGTCCTTCGGTTCTGTCGCCATTTCTAAACTCCTTGGAAAGAACTTCTATGGGAGCTCTGTCGTTCGTCTCTGTGTCTGAGGTCAAAGCGGCGGCGATACATGCCGCCACTCTTCTGCAACGGATACACACTCTGGTGGCTTGGGTTTACGGTACTCGAGTCAGATCGAAAGCCAGCGCTTCATTAAACGTCGCGCTCGACTCGCCATGTGTTCGGATCTTGAATCGTAATTTATCTGCACAGCATGGTTGACCACGCTGAGTACCCTTACCGAGCAAAATGCCTCATCGATGCTAAGTATGGTTCATATCATGTCCTCCGTCGGCAAAACTACCCCCTCCTCTTCGCATCAGTGCTTCTTCACAGAGCCTTCTGCATCGAGGAGAACAAAATACTCTACATTGTGGTCTATAATCTTCTGTCCTTACAACTTTGAAGCCACTTGTCTACACCATGTACGTGGTCGAGGAACTAGCAACGAGCGCACTGCACAAGCCTGCGCACCCTACCCGAGATCAAAATGCAGACAAAGTCAACCTATGGGGCTTTTCGTAGTCTTGAAAGACTTCGGAGCTTGGATCATGTCCTTTTGGACTCTTTTCTGGTTCGCTTTAGGTCCGGTTCACTGTCGAAAATGCGAGTCGTTGACCGTATGGCAAGCTGCACGGTCCGGATGCCGTCTCCTCAACTCTTTGGTGAAAAGCTATAAGTATAGTCATATGCTTTGCGTCGAAGCTGCTCGGAACTGAGCACTCGGAAATCCCCTTGATCCTCGAATCATGAAGAAAATGCTCACCAAGTACTATAATATGTCAGACCTTTCCTTTGTCATATGTGAACTGCAGGGTACTGCGCCTTACTGTGTTTTCCCCTGTGTTAGTGCAAATTTGCGGCCAAGCCAAAATAAAAAAAATGCGCACGAACAACTCCCTCCTGATAATATGTCAGACGCCTTGCTGGTTCATTCTTTGTGCCAGGCATACTTCACTGGTCAATATTCGACTGTAAAAATCTGCAAGCAGCCCCAAGACGCGCCTGGAGTGTGCAAAGTACAATGATATATCCTAATATCTGAATCTACCTACTATATACAGTTGTCTCGTTTACTCTTCCAGCTCTTCCAAACCTGCGCAAAACTCTTCTCGCGATCCATTTCTCTGAAGCCAAAACCACCGCCCTCTATGCCCCTGGAGCCTAGGTCTACCAAAGGCACCATGCTCGGCCGTCCGTGTGCGCACATGAACGGAAAGACGCACTTCGAGAGCTTAATGACGAGGTCTTGGCACTCATCGATGCTCAGCTCGTCGTTGAACATGATAGCTGAGCGACATGCGCGCGAATTGATGAGATCGATGAGCCCTTCGGGGCAGGTTGAGGATCGGCTTACCCATGTTGGAGAGTCAGTGTCGTGTTGTGCATTTGGAATTGTCTCATCTGGGACGTGGATAGGAAATCGGCCATCGGCGTACTTCCATACGGTAGATCGTAGGAATGTTATCAGAATCTGCGGGTCTGCCTTACAACGTTCCGCTATGGCGGGGGGTAGAGTGGTAATCGAGAGAGTCGACTGTTGTTTTGCGATGGTGTTGGTTCGCGTATTTGATGTGTTGATGTCGTAGAGTATACCCCAAGCGCCGAACTTGCTGGCGTAGGTTGTGAAATGCGCTTGCTCGTGCGCGGAAATGGTGAATTGGATCGGTTTCTCAAGAGTAGTAAATGGGACGCGTGAATGGTGGCCTAGGCCCGAGTGATAGGCTGCGTGCTCGTTTGATTTTGGCAGGGGACTACAGAGCTCGGCGAGGAGAGCTTCGACTCGGATGCGCTCGTCCGCGGCGTGTTGATCGATAAGTACCAACACCTCAGCTGTCTCTTGTGCATGTTTCCCCTGGTCTATCAAATTGTGCATTTTGACGAGAATAAACTTCCTGTCCAGCTGCGCAAGCACATGCGCACCTTGAAGGCCAGCTTTAGACAGCTTACTGGTGCCTGAAACAGCAGGACTGTTGAACCCGTTCCGGATATGGGTGTGCGAACAGCCTGAGTATCGTCTTGACGCACAAGCGCCAGGTTCAGGCAGGCCTTCATCCAGAGGGACATGTTGGATACCTCGCTCCGGTGGCTTGAAAACGGGATTATCCCAGGTCTCAAGAAGGTTGTACAACCAAGGAGCTTTCTCGGTACTGGCCGTGGCTGGCCTTGACGGCAGACGCAGAGACTTGTTGTATCCTTTGAAGGTATTCGGAAGCGTACCCGTGGTGGGCTCGGTGTTTGGCCTTGCCGGGGGCTTAGGTAGGACACATCCTGTACGCGCATTCAAGAAAAACGTCTGCTTGGTTCTCGGATCCGCCCACGTCATTGTCCTGTCGTATGTATCCTCGTCAAACTCGAGTTCGTCCGTAGCGGAACTAGCAAAGTCCGTCGCGTCATCCAAAGTTGCGGAATGCGCAGGTTCTACGGCAAATTTTGCAATGCCCTCAACCAGCGGTGCCTGAAATGATGGATCTCCAGCATTGTCGGCGGATGGGACCGGCGGGTTTCCACCAAGATCTTTGAAGACAGGTCGCACATTTCGGTGGAAGTCGGGTTTGGCGCTCTTGATTCGAGTCCAGTCTGCAAAAGCACTGGAACGTGGCTGCGGCGAGGACTTCTCTCCCATGGTATGCACTGATCGCTTCCTCTTACGACTCCTACTTAGACTGTCCGCAATGGATCGACCAGACGTGAGACTGCGCTGCGTTCTAGGTGTAGATATATTTTCGTTCACATCTCCCTCGCTGTGAGTCGTAGACGCCGTCCCTGGCCGAGTTGACTTAATACGTGGCTGACGCGGGCGGAAATGGTGAACGGAGAGCCATTGCGTCAGCATCGCACTCAGGACGTTGATTAAATCCTGTAGATTGGCTTCGTCCCCGATAAACTGATCCTCTTCTCTTGCGGAATTTTGGATCTTCTTTAGCGATATGCGAAGATGAAACATGGGATATCGATCGACACCTTTGCGCGCTTTGAGCTGTCGATTTGTATAGCCGTCATTCTTGAAACGTTTATCATTCTGACGCCGCAGCTTTTCGTGCTCGTCCATTTCGGCATCGTCTTCAACCATACCAAAGCTCGACTGCGCAAACACGCGATTTATCTCGTCATATAGCATGTTGTGGCCGGATTGGGCAGACAACGGCCTGATACCTAAAGAGATGAATTGCGTGCGCTTGCTAGGCGCGGGGTCCAGGGATATAGCGCCTTTGATGGAGATGGTAGGTGTGCTAACAGAAGCAGCGACCCATGAAGGCCATTCATCGATATGGACGTAGCTCGCTTGAGTCAAGATGTTGAGCATGCACTGAAGGCTCGAAGGCCGGGCGTGTCCTGATTTTGGGGGGACAGTTGAAATTCCGAGCGACGTTTTACCGTCGCTATCCCGAACTTTTAGAGACACCTGGCCGCGCCAGCTGAGCAAAAGGCCTGCCACATCTCTCTTCAGCTCTTCCCACATGCGGTCATGTTCCGCCCTTTGTTCCGCCACCATCGCGCGCTGTTTGACCCTCACAGGGAGATTCCCAAACAAATTCCGGACTTGTATCCGCGTGCCGTGCTTGCCATGGATCTCATGCTGTGTGGCAGCCGGTAGCTGTCGATCTATGACCTTGGAATGGTGGAAGGATATCAGGTTGTGCGATCGATACTCGTGGTGGCGGGAGACGATTGTCAGAAGCGACATAGCCGCAAGCGAAGCTAAGAAGGTGCCATTACTGCCGAGGGATATGTCCTCAGAGTAGTACTTGGACGTGCCTAGGCACCGTTAGCATACTCTTTTGTTATCCAAAAGCTGCATCTAGATAGACTCACAGTAGAGCTTCCCCAAGCCCCCGCCTTCTCTGAACTCAAGGGGTGGTATTCCAAGACCGTCGTCATCCACGGTGCATGCTCCACGGCCATAATCCACAGAGACGTCGATCTTGGTGGCTTTGGCATCGAGGGCGTTCTTGAGGAGCTCCAATATGACGCCTGTTAACGAGATGATAACGGTGGAGGATTTGATCTGAGCCACGACTTCCTCTGGAAGGGGCAAGATGGATTTGTCTTTGCTAGCTGCCATCTCTGTAGATGGTCTGAGAGTAGGATTGTCGGTCATGACGTGCCGTGGCTGCCTCATCCACCGGCAAGCTGGAAGGCGGATCTGCGAGCATCCATGGTTTGTCCGGCGAGAGGAGTATCGCGACGTGGGCGGCGAGAAGGCTGTGCGCTCTTCGCATTCGCATGTGAGGCAACGAAGCCCTACGACGTGCAGGCACGGGCCGCAGCCGAGGAAGTAGATCCCGGTGGTGACGAGACAGGCAATAGGCTAGCCGCCTGCGGTGCACCAGCTCAGCCTCCCGCGATCCTCCATCCGCCGCTCAACACCAAACACCCAAAGAGCGGCCCTTGAAACATCCGGGGCAGTTCCAGACCTGCTGCACCCTCCAGCGCAAATAGTTTGGCCCACCCAGTATCCTCAGCGCCCTCCCTCTGGCTGCTTTCTCCTCTACTCGCGCACATCTGGCACAAGTCACGGCCTCGTCATCGGCCACTATATTCCACGTGGAGAGCCCCGAGCCTTTGAATTACCCGCCAACTAATTGCGTCGGCACAACAGCAGCGGAGCCGAGTCGCCTCCTTCAACACACATACGCTGTCCAAAGGCGAGCCTAGCGTGAGCGAAATGGCCACTGCCGACCCAGCACCAGCTTCGAGGCCCCATGGTGAGTCTGCACAGCCATTGTCCCAACAAGAACCCCTCCAGCACTGCGCGTCTTTGCCCTCTTACCCCACGGCTGCCCTCGCAATTTTGACCTCCACTGACGCCCATGGCAAAAGACCGACACACGCGCAAGAGGCCCTTCACGGGCTGGATGAAGCGCCTGGCCAATCTCAAGTCATCCACCTCCGATGCCCCGAATGCTTCCGGCAAGAAGAGCCAGGAGCCAAAGTCAAAGAAGGCGACGGCCAAGAACAACCCATACCCAGAGTCCGGCCACTTCCACGGCAATGGCAACGGCCACCTCTCCTTCGGCAGCCCCGTCACTCCTCGATCCACCGAGAGTTTTGGTTCTACGGCAGAAGGCGAAACTCCCGGTCAGCATCACCGTACCTTGGCCAAGAGCACCAGATCGACCGCGCCGACAGTCGCCACGAACCCCGAGACGATACATTCTGGGAGGTCAAAGGCAGACACGGGTGTTAGCAACACCATAGGCGGCAACAGCACCTTCTCATCGCCCAATCACTCGGAGCGTTCTCTCACTACCACCTTGACCACAATCCAGTCAACAGCTCCCGCCACTGTGCTGGGCGCAGGCAACGCGCAAAACTCGCAAGCAACGAATGCGCCTCCGGTGCTCTTCTCGCACCAGTTCCCGACCTCTCCTCCACCTTCCGCTATACCTCCACATCTCGCGCCGCAATCCCAACCCAACACCTACCACGCCGCCACCGCCAACAACATGCTGACAGACAACGCATCCATATTGACCCTCGCCTCCTCTTCGAAGCGCCGCCGCCGAAACTCGCTCGATACGAATGCATCGGTCCGCGCGTTAGCCCCGTCATCCGTGTGGGGAGGGAGCCGGGAGTCTTTGCCTCTCAGCGTCCTTTCTGGGAATGTAGACACAATCTACAGCCCACAAACCAGACCAGGCGGGGTTGGAAACTTCGCCAATGCAGAGCGAGCGAGCGTGTACTCCTCCTCTGGTGTTGCAGCCCCGGCATTGAGCAGCGAGCGAAACAGCTACTATGCCAACAAGCAGAACGCAGACGGGCTGAGCGTTCGCAGTGGGCTGTTGGGTCATGGCCGGACCGATAGTATCAACGGCAGCATTGGACCCCATCCTACCAGCCCCTTGGCGAGTCCGAGGGACCCCGTGGCACCAGGACGGATGAGTCGGCGGAGTTCAGATTGGAAGGAGGACGAAGAGATGGCAGATGACGTACCCGCAAGTCCTGTATCAACTGAGCACGAGGACAAGGGGAAGAGCAAAGTCGATTCGTAGGGCAGGCCGAAGCAGTGTCTGGTGACAGACGGGCACCATCTGTTGCGCTAGGGATTTCATCTTTGGTATACGAGTATGAGCAACGGCATGGGTATGGCGTTCACGCAAGATTGGCTTGCTTCTTTGATTCTCGGTATATACCCTAGGTTCCTCAGAAAGCATTGTAATGGTGATGGTGAGGTACGTCCCGAGGTCTTCCTAGCTTCACCTCATTCTTCACTTACCTTGAGTTCATTGTATGTGACGTACGCTTCTATACCATACACGTTCTTCCTATGACAATGGTCGGGCCTCGTGAGTGGACAGCTGCTGTTTGCGAAGAGGTCCACACATGTGATCACATCTGTAACGTGATGCGGCCATTTCGGAGCGGTAGGCTGTCATCTCTGACCTTTCACTCATCGTCACTTCCTTTTTCCGTTCCGAGTGGGTCTGTTCGTGCCTGCCTTCTTCTCCTCTGTTTTCGTCCTCCATTTCCTCTTCTGCCACCTCACCAACAGCACATCGTACAGCATCACAGTACCACACAAGATCGCCCACCATGGACTCCGCCGCTACTTGCAGCGTCCCTCCGCAGCCCATCAACAACCACCGCACGTTTCCCATCGTCACAGATGGCGACTTCATCCTCCAGCTGGCCCCAGGCCCCTCTCAGCCGCCGCTCACCGAGCGTGCCGTTAACAGCACTGCACCGAAGCGCAGCCGTATCGTCCAGTTCCGCGTCTCTCGCGCGGTCTTGCAAGAGCATTCAGCATTGTTTCGTGACATCTTCCGCGCCCAACCTAGCCTAGTATGTATATTCCCAGCCTCTAGTCCGCGACTCGCAATGACATCAGGGTATTGGAGCTCGTTGCACTATGCGGCCCGTCTGGGTTCCACGCCGAAAGCAGCGTCACTATACACTGAAGACCATTGAGCTGACAATTTCTGCAGCTCATAGTCTCCTTCGAGAACAAGTTCCATGGCTTCGGCTACGCCTTAGAGATCTGGCTCCGCGCCATCCACAACGGAGTCTCTACCCTTCCAGAGAACCTCAAAGCAACCCACGTCGAGCGGGCCTGGGTCGCCATTGGAGTCGGCGAGCAGTACGTTTCCTCTAGCAAGAGCAAGCTCTCTTATAATGTTATGCTAATTGTCACAGATTCGGCTTCGCTCCTGCGCATCTCGACAAGATCAAGCCGTGGTTCATCGAGTGCTACAACTACGCCCTCAACACCGGCCCAGGTCTGACCCCATTGATCGCCCGTCGCCTAGTATTCCCCTGCAGCGTCTTCGACCACGCCGAAGGCTTCATGAAGCTTACCAAGTACCTCGCTTATCATACTAATGGCGGCCTCTTCACCGAGAACACCAGCAGCTATCAAGCCCTCAACCAGGACGCCCGTATACTCGACGGTATGTGCCTCACTTCCAACGTGACGATCCATTACTGATGATTGCAGGTCCTCTCACCGCCGCCCGCGCACACATCCAGTCCGTGCTCGACAAAGAGCTCTCGTTCCCTTTGGAGAAGCTTCACCGCGCCCAGTGCCCTTGCCGCAAGGAGACATGCTTCGACTACGAAGATGCCTTGATGGTTCTCGACTGCTGGCCCCTTGAAAAGGCCGTCAAGAGGTACCCGCTCGCGGACATCATCGCCGAGCTCGCATCATTCGATTTCACGTCCAAGGCGCAGGACTGCGAGGTCTGCAGCCACGACTTCAACCGCTCCATCAATATCGCCATCGCTCGGGCCAAGAGCGCTTTCGATGGCTTGTGCTTGGACTGCACCGAGCGCAGCCATCACCATGATACCCAGTCCCGCGAAGACTATATCAAGAAGAACTCACCGTACAAGGGATGCTGGGACATCGACTGTCGCTACGGTCATGGGCGCCCATCGTGGTACTTCTCCTGGATGGGCCCATCGTCCGCTCGCCGCGATATCCTCGAGACCTTCCGCCAGGAGAAGCGCCAGGAAGTTAACATTAGCAAGCGCGGTCGCCGCCCACCCCGTGGCTCTCGCAACACCACCGCTACTCGCGGTCAGGCTTCTTCTAACAACACAGGCAACGGTCAGGACGCTGCCACTACTCATTCTCAGAGCACGCGCATCTCCCGCACAGGCAGCAACAAGGAGAACAAGTACCAAGACCGCGACCATCATCAGGACATCGATGATGACGACGAGTTCTTCGATGCCGAGGATGCTTCCTTCGCCTTCGGTGCTCGTGTCGACGATGACGACCCTGTGCTCGATCACGAAGACATCAACTAGCTTCACAACAACAGTGAGCTCTACTAGCATATGCAGCCATTGATCTGTCAATCGGGATTTTGATCTGGGGAACTGGGCGTTGCATATCGCTACTTTTTGGCGAGGCGCCAGCCTTCAAGTTGTTTCAAATGTCTTCTGGGTACCGGGGTATGCAATACAGAGATACCATGGGACATGAAGGTGGGAAATGCATGGCGTACGGTGGAAGTCTCAGGCATGTTCCGGTCTATCTGTCTCCACTACGGGGACCACCGAATCAAATGAAAATGCTTTATTTACCCTTAACTTTTGTCGCATCTTCTGGAGCTGCCCACACCCATTCATATTCTAATACGTGCCATACCTGATATGTGAATCCCGAAAAGTCATAATGAAAAGCCGTAGGTACTAGCCCGCCGGCCGGAGACCCCATCGCGTCCTCTCCAGCGCCCATTAGGCCCAGTCCTGCCGACAGTACGGACATGTCGCCTTCCCGTAATTCCGCTGCTGCGATTGCAGCCACTTCTTGATACACCCATCGTGCACGTTATTCCCGCAGTGCGCCTTGCAGTAGACGATGACCTCCTTGCCCGGCTCAAACTCCATGTAGCAGATGGGGCAGTCGCCCTCGATGGGTTTCTGGGCGGTACCTTTGACATGGCTACCAGTAATGATTGGCTCATCATCGTCGTCCTCGGCATTTTCATCTTCGTCGCCTTCCTCGTCGCTGTCGATGATGAAGAAAGGTGCAGCAGGCGCGGCGTTGAAGATGTCGTGGAGTTCGGGTGAGAGGAGAGCGGATTGGTAGAGGAGTGGGGAGTCTTCGGATAGTTTCAGGACCTTGACCATGGTGTAGATGATGTGCTTGCAGATGGACTTGCGGAAGGTGTGGTCTGCGCATGTGCAGCTGGACACGTGTGTGATTTTGACGGTATCTGGAGGACCTCGTGTCAGCCTCTCGATTCCACGCACTGGTACGGCACTGTGGAGCCAGCTATATACGGGCTGTATATCGAATTGACTTACAGTCTTTGCCTCCGCTGCCAGCGATTGTGAATGTCTCTTGCGGCGCCGTGGGGGTGTCGTGGCGGAAGCGATCGACGAAGCAGATGGGCTCTCGGAGGGCGCGACTCAAGGAGCGTGTGAATGCTTCGGAGGGCTCTTCTTGGTATCTGATACTCCTTAGAAGGGACATAGTTATGAAGAGAATAGGTTACGGATGTATACGCACTCTTTCTGCCTAACCTCATGCCCTTCAGCATCGAATTTAGCTCCATTACTGTAGCTAAAATTCCGACGCTTCCTGGATCCAGCTTGCGGTTTTGCAGTCTCCTTCCGCGTAGCGGGAGTGGATGCTGGCTTGTCGTTCGTGACTTCCTTTCCTTGCTTCGCTGGGTCTTCAGGGTTTTCACGGCCAGAATTTTTCGTCGTGGTTCGATTCTTGGCTACCTTGGGGGGCCGCTCAACGTCTTCATCGTCCTCATCGTTGTCTGATGTTGCGAGATCAACGTAGCTGACGTGTCTGCGCTTACCATTAGGATAAGTCGTCATGCAGAGTGATTAGTATGACAATACGTACTTTCTTTTCCGCAGTGAGCGGGTGGGCACGCCGGGTTTACCCGGTCCGTCAATGCCGTCTGAAGAGAGGAGGCTGATGACCTTCGATTTCCTGGCTCCAGGCATTCTGGAGATGGATTGTTGATGAGACAGATGAGGTCGAGGAAGACAGAGCTAGGAGACGGTGGATTGAGAAAAGTATGATGGGTGGGGCGCGGTGGCAAATGGTTGAGTGTGGACAGGAAGGAATGACCCAGTGTCTTCGGATGCAGGAGCTGAGAAAGATGTGGCCACAAGAAGTGAAGATGTAGAGAAGGACTTGCTGTAATATGGATAGCAAAGATAAGAGATGCGCACTTGAGATGAAAGGCTGGGGAGCGTGATGTGAGTACAAGATGTATACACTACACCTATCAGTGATAGCTATCCCTACCAGTCATAGCTATACCAATGAGTGATAGCTATCCCTATCAGTCATAGCCTATTTCTTTTCAGCCCCCAATGATCCATGCACTCTCGCATCGCCTTTTGCCCAGCCTTTCATCTCACCTCACTGCACCTTCAAACGTGCAACTCCACCGCCTCACCAACCTTCAGCGTCCCCGCCTCGACATACTTCTTCAACGCGACACTAACCTCCCTCTCATAGAACGCCTCTACTTGCTGCGGACTCCTCCCAATAAACGTCTCCGGCTCCAACAAGCTGTCCAGCTCCTTAAGAATTGGGCCAAAGAACTCTGTCCTCTTAATCCTGTCAATCAGGTCATTGTCTTTACCATGCTGCTTCACCTGCGCACCGGCCTCGTGGCTCAGCACCCTAATCTCCTCATGTGCATCTTGCCTCGACACGCCCTTCTTCACGAGCGCCATGATGATGTTCTCGGTCGCCATAAACGGCAGCTCGGCTTGGACGCGCTTCTTAATGACGGCTGGATACACGACGAGGCCTGAGGCAATGTTGTTGAGGAGGATGAGCGATGCGTCGGCGCTGAGGAAGGCTTGGGGCAGGCACATGCGGCGGATTGCGCTGTCGTCGAGAGTGCGCTCCATCCACTGCGCCGCATAAGTTGCTGAAGCATCAGCGTTCAAGTTCCGCAGTTTTCGGCCGAGGGAGCAGAGGCGCTCGCTGCGCATGGGGTTGCGCTTGTAGGCCATGGCGGAGGAGCCAATTTGCGTGGATTCAAACGGCTCTTCGAGTTCCTTGAAGGAGGCGAGTAGGCGGATGGCTTGACCAATGTGCTCGCAGGTTGCGCCGAAGGAGGAGAGGGCGTTGAGTACGTCGGCGTCGATTTTGCGCGTGTAGGTTTGGCTGGAGATGATGTAGGCGGATTTGAAGCCGGCCTTTGAGGTGACGAGTTCGTCGAGTTGCTCGACTTTGGAGTGATCGCCATCGAATATTTGGAGGAACGAGGCCTGTGAGAGTCAGTCCGCTGTTCTACTTACGGATCGAGACATCAAACCTGCGTGCCCGTCGTTCCCTTGACACCCCTGAACCTTAGATCATCCCTCGCCCTCTCGAGATTCTTCAGATCCTTCAGCAAGTCTTGAATCCACAGGCACGCCCGCTTTCCCACGGTGGTCAACTGTGCAGGCTGTAAATGCGTGTACGCCAGACAAGGTAAGCCCTTGTACTCCTTCGCAAAGCCCGACAGCTTCTCAATGACTGTCGCTAGCTTCGGGAGCAAGATATCCAGACCATCCCTCAAGAAGATCAAATCCGCATTATCAGTGCAATAACAACTCGTGGCACCCCAATGGATAATGCCTGCCGCAGCCGGCGCCTTGAGCCCGAACGCATGCACGTGCGCCATCACATCATGCCGTCTCTTCTTCTCCTCTTCCGCAGCGATCTTGAATTCTTCGTCCTGGATGATTTGGTGCGCCTTCATCTGCTGGATGGCTTCGTCGCTGATGTCAAGGCCGAGCTCTTTCTCGCTCTCGGCCAACCAGATCCAGAGCTGCCGCCAGGTGCTGAAGCGGTTGCGCGGGCTGAACAGGTACTTCATCTCGGCGCTGGAATAGCGCGAGTTCAGCGGGTCTTGGTAGGTGTCGTTGGCCGACATGGTGCCTTGCGGGGGTTAGTTGGGTGTGGGCGTAGTGGAGGATGGAGGAAGAGAACGACTTACCTTTTCTGCTCTCGGTGTGCTCTCGATGGAGTGAAGTGTAAGGGAACGAAGAAGCTGGAGGCTTTGGCTAAATAGTTTGTTTTGGTGGCGTAATCCACCAGTGGGTGCACCTTCCAACACTCGGAACCCAACAACTGGAATTGGAATCCTGCGGAAGGCTTAGTGCACGAAGCACGATATAAGTCTTGTTCCAAAATTTCGGAGACGTGGAGAACGATCTTCGTATGGGGAAAGCCGGTCGCGAATTTATGTGGATCGTTCCATCATCCCATGTTCACGCGTGCGCGAAGAAAAAAGTTTCGTGATAGGCGGGACAAAGGCCGCCGAATACCGGAGCCAAGACTCGCTGCTGCCTACCACCAAACCACTCTTTGCACCTGCCTCTTGGTAGATCCCTCTCCCCAGTAGAGAACCCCTCTCTGCATACCCGACCTAGACTGTTCAGGTCTCTAATCCGCGTGTTATTATTTGCGTATCCGTCGTTGGACGCCACAGAACCAACCACCAGTGCCTCCGGAGCCAAGACTAGCTCAACCACCAACCGCTAAGCCTACACGGTCTGTCCCGAACAGAATTGGTCTTGCGTGCAAGAACCAATTCTCTGTTAACGCAGTTGCAAGGCGGACTGATCCGTCAAATTTTGCAGCATGGGTAAATTTGACGTCACCAATTCAAGACGCTATCCGCGAGAGGAATAGGCATTTTCATGTGTATGGGAGACGCTTTCGTAATGTTCATATGCTCCATGCCAAAGATTGAACTCAACGCCTATGCAATGCAGACCAACATTGTATCTCGTGCCGCAAACTCACCGCGGCTTTAGGACAGTTCCTTTTCTTCTACCTTCCGTCTTGCTGCCAGAAGCTTGAGTATTGTGCGCAGTGGAATGCAATGCACGGTGACCACAAGTTCGCTCGCGGCCGAATGCGAGGTTGCCGCTGAGAGTGACTCTGCATCACCGCCGTTCAAAGATATTGTGTCCCACGACTCGCCGGACTGCGAGAATACGGAATGGGATCCCCACTTCTTCGACCATTGTACTAGACGCTCCGTTTTCCGAATCTGAACCTTCGCCTCCTGGACGACTTCTCCTGTACACCATTAGCCGCTCCATCTGCAACACCATTCGTATACGCCTTCTCGTTGCCCCGCTTCCTGCCAGTTCGGACATCGCGCCGACTCGCGCAGCAGCAGCACAGACCTGTTTGTACCAGCCATGCGAAGATGGCAAATGCACTCGCCGTCCACATGAAGCCAAACAAGTATGAGCCAATGCTAGCCTTGATGTTGATCTCTGCCACGCTGCCGATAACATTGCGGAAGATGACGAACATGGCAGTCGCGATGATGGAGGCGG
Source organism: Pseudomonodictys pantanalensis (assembly GCA_019022785.1). NCBI lineage: Eukaryota > Fungi > Ascomycota > Dothideomycetes > Pleosporales > Parabambusicolaceae > Pseudomonodictys > Pseudomonodictys pantanalensis. The sequence continues at coordinate 94,082 of JAFHBV010000071.1, forward strand.
CAGTTACAAAGAGGGCGTTGAGGAAGGTCAGGATGGCGATCGGGAGTGTCCACCACCGCGAGAAGACGCTGACGGGCATGAGGAACATGAGGACGAAAGAGAGGCAGGCCGAGGTGAGGAAGAGGCCGAACATGACGTTTGACGCGATCTTGATAAGGTCGAGAATATCGTTGATCTTCGCGGGGAGGCTGACTGGCTATGGAGTTAGACTGCTCCGATCTGAGTGAGAGATGAGACGTACTGGTGGCCCCCGCGAGCAGCTCATTTCTGAGTATCTGGACTGGATTGAACCAATAGAGTGTCTTTGGCGGCGAACAGTGCGTGACGCCTTCGTTCAAGTAGCCCTCACAGAAGCCCCATAATCCAACCTGATAGAAGTCGTGCAGACCTAGGGTTCGTGCGATCGTATTGATGAGGACGAAGTTCGGAACGGAGGCGGGAACAACTGGTACGGCGTCAGCGTCAAACCATTATCCTATAGAGAGTCTTGGGAAGCGGGCATTGCCTTTGCGACTTCGAATTACGTACTGTGGCTGACGTTGATGCTTATGAAGTACCAGTTCCTTATGATAGGCCGATTGTAGGTACCCCCGATCTCGGTAAGAATAAGAAACACAACAGTGATGAATAGGAAGAAGGAAGTTAATAGGGCAAATATCTTTCGAGTCCTTGTCGCGCGCTTGATCTGCGCTTTCGAAAGGTCGGGGGCCACGGCAGGGGGTGTCGTAGACGACGTAGACCCGGAGGTCTTTCGGCGGCCGAAGATCCGCATGCTGAGCAGTTGAGCTGGAATGAGAGAATGGAAGAGAGCGGTGTCTGCGCTCTCTCGCCGGCGTTGTTGTTACCGCAACGCGCGGAAGTCTGAGCTGTCGAACTTTTTATGGAGATGCTTGGGGCTATGACGTCGATCAACTAGGAAGTTGCACCTGTACATCGGTCGCGACCGTCGCTGGCCACGCAAGACGCTAGAGACACATCAAAGCTTCGGGGAGGCCCCGGACCGAGCAATTGGATCTTGCATCGGGGGTCTTCGACATTATCATACTCACTACTGCGCAACGCTGCGCTATAAGGCCTACGCGTCAATATATGACGCCCCTGTGATGCTCTACAGCCACAGGTGAGTTGTTTCCGGGGGTATCTAACGATTTGGCTCTGCATTAACATGGGCGATATCCACTGGGGTAAACGTGTAGATCGGGGCAGTGATAAATATTTGGTGATGCGGAAGGTTAGTGGGGAGAAATCTCCGAATAGTTCAGTGGACGAAGGCCAAGCAATTCGACTGACTTAGTCAGCACGAATGCCCGTTGTCGATGCGCGCGATTTCTTCATCAGAGGCAACACGCAGCATTGTAACTTCAGTGGGGCCCGGCAAGCATTCGGGGAGCCCGTAATGCTGCTAACTCGGCCACTCATTGCTGAACGGCGTTACGCCATACCCCAAGGCGTACGCCGTTGGTGACAACCTAAGCCTGGAGCGGGCTCACGAAGCAACGCTTCCTGGTGGTCGGGGTGCGCTGTGCTCAATTCGTTGTTTGTTGGCTGTCGCTGGTCATTCTATGCCATATAGCGTCGTATTTGTTAAAGCTTGCGCTTCTCTATTAACGATCATTTGCGGCTGTGTGAGCGCTCTCTTTTGGGGCCAGCCTCGCTTCTACGCATATCTCTCCTCTTCCATGAAATCAGATTATCTCCCGGTTCTTCTCCCTTTCCCCTCCTCGGTTTTTAAATCTCACCTTTTGTCTTTCGTCAAGTGGAAAGGCCATGGCGCGACCCCCAACCCCGCCGCCCTGCAGCACGAGCGACGCAGACATTGAAAGGCTATACTCAACTCTTCCGTGTCCACCTGGAACGCGCTACATTCGAGTCCTCCAAGTTTTCCAGCCTATAGGCACGGAATGTATACATGGTACGGTTCGATGCAGTCTTGATGTCGTGGATCTTAAAGATGAGCCCAAATATACGGCGTTGTCGTATGTCTGGGGCGTCATGGCACCTATACCGGATACGATACTCTGCGATGGTGTCCAGATCCCTGTCACCCCCAATTGCCTCTCAGCCTTGCGACATCTGCGTGCTAAACTTGGTCAGTTCAAAATATGGTACGCATTATTGATTTAAGCCTGGAAACCAAAAGCTGACCGGCGCCAGTATGTGCTCCACTTTCCACTAGCACTATGTGTCTTCCACCTGGAGTCCCCGACAGCTTCTCAATCCCGACTGGGTTCGTTGCTAAACATTGGGGGGGTTTTTTTTTTCGAGCGCTTTCTCTGTGCTGACATGTCAGGGATCGATGCTGTTTGCATCAATCAGCGGAGCGTCGAAGACAAGCAACAACAAATCGAATTCATGGGATTGATCTACGCAAGCGCTACAACAACCTTCATTTGGCTCGGCGAAGGGAGCCCTGCGTCTGATCGTACTATGCAATACCTGGCTAGAGCAGGCTTTTTGCAATACTTCTTCAAAAAGGATACGATTTCGGGAGACGACATTAAAGAGCGACCCTTGGCTCTTCTAAGGTCCTATCTTATGACCAGATGGAGCAGAAAGGAGCCCTCACTCCCATATGATTCGAATGGTAAGCCCGAAACTTCGATTGCCTGTTCTCGCCGTTGACTAAATTGTCCCTTCGAAGATGCACCGTGGTGGATACGACGACAAGATCGCAAACGACGTGTACCATCGTTCCAAGAAATAGAGGCCCTGTTGCGTCCCGAATGGATCTCACGTATCTGGACTTTTCAGGAGGCCATACTAGCGAACAATCCGGTCCTTGTCTATGGATCCTCTCACATTAGATGGTCACGATTGGCTTTCAGCGTTATCTTTCTGGCCCACGTAACACAGGGTTCTCATCTCGAATCCTGGGCGAAACTTGCCGTTAGTCGGGCGCTTGTAAGAGCACGGATGGGCCACAAAGAAACGACTGCTGGCGACCTTGAACGGTATTGGAAGTTCTGGGCCCGCGTTTTCAGGGTTCGCGCCTGGGTAGAGCTCGTGCAGGTAATACCCTCACCCATCCAATGTTTCTTTCTCCTCAACACATTGTCCAAGATCTTGATGAACATGCCAAGTTTGCCAGATTTGAATCCTGCTCTATTTGGAAGGCTTCGAGCAGTTGGATATGACATCCACGAGCACATTGCAGACAGTCTTTGTGTTCGCAACGCCACGAATCCAAAGGATCTGAGCTTTGGCTTGTATTCAATTCTGGGCCTCTGTTCAGTCATCGATCGTGAGGTCCCTGCCGTCGACTATAGCCTCCCCCTGTATCAGGTGTTTGCCGAGCTCACCAAGTACCTCATTCTAGCGTCAGATTCTTTGCAGCCGCTACTTCTAGCAGCCTGCAAGAACTGTCCAAACGCCCCCTCCTGGGTGCCTGACTACAGCCAAACACTTCATCCACATGGACTGCCCGGCGGGGATTACTACGTTGCGGTCCCTCCTTCGAAACCTTATTATCAAATCAGCGGACAAGATGGACAGATGCTTACAGTCAAAGGCCTGTTGTTGGGCAAGGTCAAGGCGGTGCATCGCTTCCGCCACACCAGCGATACATACAAACAATCCGAAGATGAAACCCACAAAATCAATTATCTCCTGTTGGGCCACCTGTATAACATCATTGAAGGGGGAATATTTAGTCCCCCTGGTGCTATGCCGGATGGAGACGAAAATACGGCTACTTTTGTTCTGCGACGGTGGTTCCTTGAACACGCTTCATCCACCAACAGCCAGGTGGACTTGAATCTAGCGGCTCTCAGAAAGTACTTGCATCGTCTGAGCCCGAATGCGCATTTCCCGATACAAGACATTACCAAATGGCTCAAGAAGAACAACAGAGCCGGAACCAGTTGGCCGAGCAAGGTCCCCTATCGAGACCTTGTCCAAACACACCTCACTGCAATGAGGATATTGACTCAAAGCAACACTACCATTATCGAAGTTGAGAGTGTTTCCGGAAAGAAAAGCTACCGGGGTCGTTGCCAGAGTAGTGCCGTCGAGCGTGGTGACGAGATTTACCTTGTCTCTGGACTTCGCGTTCCCTTGGTCATGAGAAAGGTCGGAGAGTCTACCAAACTCATTGCTAGTACGATACTAGCGCGAACTCCATCGTCTTTGAAGCAATTGGTTAGGGAGACGATGGAGGGCGGGGGGTTGTGCACCGAAGCAGCGTTCCAGTCCGGTCTCGTGGATATCTCAATCTCATAGATCCCAGGCCCCTTCTGCGGACTTTCAAAGTCTCGGAGAGGTAGCTATGGAAAAGTGATCGGATCAGAAGCAAGCTCCCCTCTTCGGGCATGGGCGTAGAAGACAAGTTGCTGATGCTATCTCATCGACGCCTCCTCCCCACTTGCAGCCCATCTCTCAATCGATTCGCGTCAACACCAACACACTATTTCGTGGGGATTCGCAGCCAATAGAGTAGAATCGATCATCAAGTTCAACAGTAGTATATCTTTTTCTTTTCCATCACTTTCCAAAGATTCTCCACTACACATACACATCCTTTTCTCAGCACTTCCACCACTATCACTCTTCTCGGTCCTCTCACCTCCACATACAAACTCAACCCTCGCCACAAACGCGCATGCCACCTTCTCCATGCACACCAAAAGAATAAAAATTACAGACAATATTAACGCCTCAGTCGCCTCCCGCTTTATAGACCCACCCTACGAGTTGCTTTCCAATCGTGTACACACGCTGCAGAAGAGTCGAATAGATGGATATGTACCCGTCGCGCAAATGTTGCTGATGATGATTTGAGAGAGAAAAAGGATGAAGCCACGCTGTCTATGCCATTGGAGGTCGTCATTGCGGAGAGAAATCGAGAGAAAGACTTGATGATGAGGGGCCGTTCCGTTCGCAGATTGAGAGGCTCACCCAGTGAGCACAGCATGCCAATGCGTGTCGTAAAGCGCTACAGATGAATTGAATGGGCTTACGCGGGCGCCACCATGTTGAGCGTCGGTCGCAGGCTGGTTAGCAAGTCGTCGCGGGTGCCGACGACGTCTTTGGGTATCCTGCTGACGCGGTAGGCGCCGTTACGGACCGCCATACGGCCGGTTGATGACATGCCGGAACGGTTGGAGCGGATGGAGCCGGCGTCCGAGGCGTTGGAGCCTGGGTCCCGGAAACGGGGTGGTGGGGCGAAATCGAGGGCTGTGAAGGTACCTGATCGTCGGAGGGCATGCCTGGAAATTGTTAGAAGCATATCTGAGGGCAGGTAGTGGATTAACTTACGGGCTAGGCATAACGGCAAGGTCATCGAATGAGCTTGCCAGTGGTGTGTGCGGCCTCACAGATGGGCTGTATGGCCTGGCAGTACCCAGAGGGCTGTCGGGCCTCATTCCGTTCTGCCTTTCGCGGAAGCTGACCGGTGGTGCAAAGTCAAGGGCGTTGAACACCATGGAGTCCTCCTTGAGCTTAGCAGGTGTAGGCAAGGAGGAGAGAGGAGCTGGTGGTGGCATTGGTTTTCTCGGCATTGGCGCCGGGAGGCGTCCGCTCATTGAGGACATGCCGCGAGGCGGGATGAAGCGACCGGAAGAGGCCATGGAGCTGCCAGACATGTGGGGGCCGCGAGGACCAGTATTGCTGCGGAACCGCGGCGGTGCCCGAGGTGGAGGAGTCATGGCACGGCGGGTGACAGGTTCAGCGAACGGTGCCTGGGGTTGGGCGACGACGAAAGCGCCAGTCTCGGGGTCGAAGATTGCTCCGTCGAGATATTCGCCGCTGTAGTCCTCATAGTAGTCGTTGTCGTTGTGGTAGCCGCCAGCTGGTTCGGGCTTAGAATCATCAAAGTACTCCTTGTAGAAGGAGCGGATACGGTTGGCGCGCTGCTCGGGGTTGTCATTTGGATCATCCGGAGGTAGGGGACGCAAGCTCATGGATAACCGGTTGGTGTTGTTGCCGAACTCATCAACGATGAGACCGCTGTTCGGACGACGGGGCTGTGGAGCCAAAGGTGCGGGCGGTTCGGCTTGGGCTTCTTGTGAGGCGTGAGGAGAAGGAGGCGTGACCTGGAAACCGTCACCATAGCTAGATGTGCTGATGATGCTTGCAGTGTTGGTTTGCACGAATGCTTCCTGGGACTGAATGCGTGGAGGTCGGCTAGCGGTGGTGGGTGCAGGAGCGGCTGTCTCATTTATGACGGGCAATGTGGGTTCCGAAGCGGCTGGCAGCTCAGCCGGTGCAGGTTGGAAGGCATTGTACGCGTTCTCAGGTTGTGCAGGAGCAGCAGGGACATCTTTCCTTGGGATGGTTTGTGGGACTGGTGGAGGCGGCGGCGGCGGTAGCGGGTCGTTGTAGCCTGGGTTCAACGGGCTCAAGGCGGTAACGGCGGGTTCAGGGAACTTGATCTCGGGAGGGGTTCGATCCTGGGGCGACATTGATTCACCTCGCGGAGGGAAAGACTGAGACATTGTCTGTGCGTTTTTCAACAAGCCGTCGTTCATCCTGTTGGTACCACCGCTCGATGTCGTATACACGGAACCATTTGCGCGACTGCCGTTCCGGCTACCGCTCCGAATACTCGCGTCGTCTTTGATGAATGTCACTGGTCGGTAAGGGTCGTGCGGATCCTGCTGTGACCGGGAAAGGGAGTGGAACGATTCGCGCGAGCCATGTAGTCCGGCAGGCAAGATGTAGGGGCTTCCGACCGACATGTCCAACGACAATCCTCGTCCTCCCCGTATCGACTTTTCCGTGTCGGCCAAGGTCATCTCAGGGCCCTTCTTCCCCTTCTTCTTTGCACCCGGCAACCCCTCCATGCCAAAGTCGAGCGACTTGTACTTGTCCTGGGCATCCTCCTGCTTCAGCTTCTTCAGATGGCGGCGGTGGAGGAAGAACAAGACGATTAGTGCGATTGCCAGGGGGACACTGGAAAGGTTAGCTAGGCATTGGGGACCAAGTGAGCAACATACAGAGCGGCACAGACGATGGGTATAATGGGCACCTCGGTGGGCTTCTTGCAGCCGGGATCTGTGTCATTGGTACACGTCGAGCGAGGGAGAATCACGCGCGTGTGATCCATTGACATGGTCGAGCTTGGGTCCGCTCGGAGGTCGAGGTGGGCCGCTCTCTTCATATGGTGGTGCATGTGGCTGTGGTGGTGTATGCTCTCCATTATGCTAAAACCTGATTCCCATCCGCTGGTCAAGTGATATTGCGAGCACTGTATCCGAGAGACAAGCGAATCGGGGTTTATTGCGACGGGCGAATTTCTGAGGTGATCGAGGGGTGTAGCACTCGAGTTATGGCGAGGATTTAGATATTAACAGCGTAACGTCGTCATGCGGTCGTCGTCAAGCCGGATCGAGGGCGTATTGCGTTTGCTCGGGGCGGTTCGATGGAGGCTAAAGGAGCGAAAGGCGACTATGCAAAGGAAACAAACAACGAACGCTCGACGTCTCCCGGGCCCAAAAAGAATGACTGGGGTAAGATACGGACAACGGACCTGGTGGTGCGGAGGGGGAGAATTAGTAAAGAGCGGCGGCCCACGAGGGTGAGGTGAGGAGGAGGAGAGAGCACCAGCACGAGCAGAAGAAGAGGCGCCCCAGGCTGCGAACTGCTTTGGGCCTGGCTGAGCTGCACTTTTGATTGGCCGGACCGTGCGCGCAGCGAAGCGGCTTCTCTGACCCTGGGACATTTTTGGAAGCCACCGTTTGGGGGCGCCCAGCTGCCGGGGCTCCAGGGCCTCCGTCTGGCGAGCCCACGAGTCACCACGGCGACGCATTCCGCGAAGCATTCCTCATTCACGCCCGCGCCATGCCGTCTCCTACCCGCGCATGCGCATCGCCTGCTCGGAGGCGCTCAAGGCTGCCATGCCTGCGAGCATCACCGCGCTGCTCTCAGGAGAGATCCGGTAAACACCCGGCTTAGCCTGTTCGCTGGCCCGTTTATTTAGAAACGTCGATCTGAACCGCAATCCGACGCATCCAAGCTGCAGTAGGACCGCTAATGCAGGAACAGATACGACATCTCGCCCTGCCCCTTTCCGATTCGCCCGCGGCGGATGGCACCTGCGCACGGTCGCTGTCATCGCGAAGCGCCCAGGGGCCATGCGAAGCCTCGAAGCCTCGAGGCCCAATCGAAGCGCTTCACCACCACCTGCCTCTCCGCCATCGTCTAATTCTCTGCTCCGTCAATACCTGTACTCGCGGTCAGCTACTGCCTCCTTTCCATGCTTCTGTCCATGGCCTGCTAGCCAAAGAGAGGGTCCTCTGCCCGGCCGTCTCACCCTCTCACCGTCTCCCCTTTCCCGACCCCTCATATAGTTCGGACCGGTCTGCGTACCTCATTTCCCGCGTCCACCGTGCCACAGCCTCGCCCGGTTGTGCCAGCCTCGCAGCGGAGATGCGATGCCACATCCGGGAGGTGGTGAGGCCGCCATCATCCCTCCACGCCGCTTGGCGAGAGTTGTGCTCATCTGCGCGTCGCTCCTTCCGGGAAGGCGCGCTTCATAACCTCAATTTCCCCAAATTGTGCATCTCAAAAGCCTCACCAACTGATGTCATCCACTCTCCTTTTCCCTGCGTGGCGTCGGGCGCAGCACTGGAAATCAACGGCGAACCTTGAATGTTAGCTTCCGGTGGAGCCGCACACGCAAGTCTCCAGGCTCGACAAGCAAGAAGCAAGGCCCAAGGCGTCGCTTGTCTACGTTTCCTGACAGCCTCGCGAGCCTTCATCTCTCTTGGAGATTCAAAACAGCAGGGGTGACGTCGACGAGGCGAAGCGGCCTGCCTTACAATCAAAAGGCTGTTGTGATGAAGGAGCATGCGAGCACGGGTCGGAAATTTGAACATTTGCTCATCCTTCACACAACAGCGGCACCCTGGTCCATTTTCGACCGTGTCCTTGGTTTCTGGAATTTTGAAGGCGCAAATATGTGTTTCGGATTCCAAAGCAACACATGTCTATCGATTAGCTATCTCTTGTTGATAGCTGATAAAGCTCGCATTCTCGCCCATCGGCTGGGGCATGCGAGGACCTTGTGGCTTGTCTCAAAACACAAGCACGAGGTTGCTCCTCCGTGAGTGCAAGGGCACGAAAACACAAAAGAGCACCGTCTTCCAGTCTGTACAACATCCACCAACATGTGCCCCATATGCGCAATCGCCTCATATCTAAGACTACGCTTCCAGCTATGGTTCTCGGCGAAATTATCTGCCCTGTAGTCAGATTGATGCAGCGAGGCCGATCTGTTGTCGACTCACAGGACCACATCATCCGTGGTTGATCTCAGATTGCGTGGGCCAGGCGGTTGTGGCCGAGTTCCTCGACTGAGTCTCAATCGGGGACCTCGCTGCCGCCGCTCCATCAGAGGCCTCCCACCTGGTCGGCTTGTCTCGCAACGTCGACCCAGACAATTCATGTCTGCCTACGACAGGTTGCTGAGGACTGATTGGACCTGCTGGAGCTGAGCTAGGACGCTGTCCCAAATCTTTCGGGAGTCGGGAATCGTGTGGCCCAACATCGTCCACCAGAGGCCTACGTCTCGAGTACGTCTTGAGCTCCGGGTCGTCAGGGACGTTCAATGTCCATCGAAGAAATCTCCCGACTGTTTTGAGTGCCCGAAAAGTCGGGGGAACATAAGGCGTCGGTGATTCCATTGCAGGCACTGAACTCCACTTCATTCCAAAGAACTGACGATACTGATCTCGAATGTACTCTTGAAACCACGGCTGATCCATAACCTGTTGCGACGTCAGACTCTCAGCTTTCAGCGACAGCACTTGTACCAACTTACGTCATATCCAGTTCTCTTCTTGATCTCTTCGAAGGCTTTGGTTTGCCTTTTGTGCTCATGCTTTTCCCTTTCGTCCTTCTCCTCTTTCGTCAAGGTCGTATCATTTAAGATGGCAGCGGCTTTCTGCTGATATTCCCGATATATAGGCTTTATCTGCGACTCGAAATTTCTCTTAATCTTACTTCTCGCACGCTCCACCGCACCATTCTCTGTCAGCCTATCCAGGTCGCTAAATGGCATTGTATACTCTGGGGGGTGTGGGAGACGGGTCCTCGCGGTCATGATGCTGGGCGCACTATACACAGTCTCGGGCCTGCGTACGGAGGCCATGTCGTGGTTGTCCCAATCAATTTGGCTCATCCCTTTGTCCCTGCCGATATGCCAGTTGACCAAGTTCTGAGGATTTCGAGACTGACTAGGGACGTATTCTTCAGTCAGGCTGCTTGCGATGGAGGTTCGATGGCTCGGTGCCTGAATATCACCACCCCAGGCACCTACAAGCTTGCCTGTATCATTACCCAACGCCTCGTCGCCATAAGATCCACTGGAAGCCACACTCTCGCCATCACCAGGTCTAGTACTGAGACGTTCAGCTTTGCCAAGCTTGAGCCCGTGAGCGAATCGTTTGATGGTAGGTACGCTTCGACTGGAGCTCCGGGATTTACTCCGCTCACTTCGACGGCGATGGTGACTTCGACCCTTTCGCACCGGTCCTTCCGCCTCCTGGACTGAATTCAACGTCTGTACGTCGGGCTTGGGAACCGGTCCCCTATCGTGGGTACGTCGAATCGGAGACTGGAACGGAGAGGCCAGCTGGAGGGCATCGCGACCACTGCCGGCTCGTTCAAGTCGATCCTGGAAACCTTGGCTACGGATCATGCCGGGGGAGGTAGTCGGATACGGAGCCGCACCACCAGAGCCGACCGTCGAGCCGCGATTCTCTCGGCGCGAGTTTTTTGGCGGTACAGGGGGAGGTGTGGGTGAGTACATGGCTATTGTAGAGGACCAGTTGGATCCTGCAGAAGACTGCTGCCATGCCTCATCCTCAGAATCAGTTTCCAGATTTTGATGGCCCAGCTCCCAGCTTGCGATACTGGATGCATCGGATGATCGAAAAGAGTACGCAAGATCTGGATAACTGTCATTGGCCCCGCCTCTCAACCTGACCTCAGTCTTTCGTCTCGGGCCTTCCTGCATGACTGCTCTCTCCGGTTCTGCTTGGACGTCGCCCAACTGCAGTCCCGGTCCTGCTACTTTCTCCTTCTCTACGCTGTCCTCACGAGTCACTATCCTACCCTCAGCCATGTTGTTGTCAGCAAAGAAGGCAAGAAAGTCGTCCGCTACCGATATAAACGTATCTCGATCGCCAGCTTCTGCGTCTTGCAGAATGTTCCGCCTCGGCAGGCCCGCAACACTACCAGAGGGAGTTAACTCTAAAGGTGGGCTTTCCACGGGGGTTCCCAGAAGGCGTACGCGCCTGCGTTGATGCTTTTCGTATCTTGATGCTGGATCAGGGACCTGGACTCGTAACCGCTGCCTGATCTCCGCCTGAACGACTTGGGCAAGCTGCGTCTGGCTCACTGGTCGCTCGAGAACGCCAGCTGGGATTTCGAGGCGATCGGTAGTGATGATGTCCAAGAAGGCTTGGGAAGAAGTGCGCTGTCTGGGTGTGACGTTTCCCAAGACGGCTCTTGATGACACTGTGCTCTCCTCGCGCTGACTGAGATATAGTTGGAATTGCTCTTCCGAGTGACTGGTCACAGTCGCTCTCTGCTTCCCTTTCCCTCTGCTGACCTCTTTTCCACCAGGCGAAGGCCGTGCCTGATCGCCCTCGCGGTATTCAGCTCGTCCTTTGCCCTTATCCGACAGGTATTCTTGTCCAGGATACTTCCCACGCCCAGGAGCGCCGCTGTTAGCAATATGCGCGGGGAAGGATGAGAAATTGATATCTAAATCAAAGGGATCAGAGTACTGGCTACCTTCGTAGTGGCTGTCTACGACGGTAGAGCCTTCGAGTGGAGCAAGAGGGTCTTCGTGCTGGACGGCGTGGATGTCGATGTCGTTCTTCCGCTGCTCAAGGGCTTCATCTACTTTCCCTCCGGCATTCCTGCCCCTCTCCTTCTCTTTACCTATGCCGTTGTTCTTCCGGATATGCCCGAACAGGCCTTTTCGCTTCGAACTCCCGACACGAGGCGTGGTCTTGACGCGAGGAGTGCTCTTAGAAGAAGCCGGTTTGGCAGCCCGGGCAGCAGCAGTGTACGTAGCGTATGCGGGCCCCGACGCAGTCGCAGGCGTGCCGGCGGGTCCTTCGAAGAAGAAGTTGAGGTCTGAGGTGATGGGGAGGGTGTAGACGCGAGTCCAGAGGTGGGGAGGGTAGATGAGGTTGAGGAAGATGTGCATGGCTGGCTGTGCTGGGGTTTGAGGAGATTGATTCGCATGCGCAGTGAAGGATGCGTGGTGGGAATGGAATATGAGACAAACGCAAAGTATGAGAGAGGGGGCAAGGTACTGCCTCTCTCTCGTACGAAAATGACGATAGAGACAGAGGATGGAATGAAGAACAGGTTATGGAACGCAGTGTTGTCGACTTGCGCTCGTGGGACGAGCAAGACTCGAGAAATGAGTGTACGGGTGAGACACTGCGCTCAGCGTATCGGATCTTGAAACCCCATCTTCAAACTAATGTCCCATCCATCCTGCCGTTTGCTCCGGAACTTGCCCATTGAATGATAAATCATGAGTTATCGCCGATTGAAGTGGGATGCGGCTGCCTTTGGCGGTGTATTCGCTGTCGGAGTTGGCTTCGCCCAGGCCTTGATCCACATTGGCTGTGAGCGTTTGCATACGGTACACGGACCCATAGTGGAAGAGCGTCTCTTGCTGTCTAGAGCATTGGGCTGTAGATAGCATTGTTGGGCGACGGATACGGCCTCGTTCGATATGGTAAAGCATGGCGTGAATGGGAGTGTGTCGCAGTGTATTTTATTGTGGGGGCTAGGCATGGCCGGCGAAAGAGCCGTCTCAATTACCGAGGCCTGATCTTACAAGGGATTGGGAATGATAGTATGCTTCTGCAATGAACGCTTTGTCGTCGCCTTGTTCTAGTGTCATAGCGGAAAAGGATAGGATGGCAAGAGCGATACGAGGGCTTTTACCCGATTGACCTGCTTAGTGGTAGGCTACTTTTCAGACACGGTGTGGTTACTGCAGGTTTGGATATGTATTGCAAGCCTGATAGAAGGCCAAGTACTATTCACATATGCTCAGAACGTTGACAAGTTCCCAAAACGCCAAGGGCCAATGCGTGCTAACAAACCCCATGACTATCCCGTACCATGGAAAGATGCTCAGGTTATGTACAGGAAGAAACGAAAACAACAAATGCTCGAAAAGGGGATATCGTGCGCACAAAACATAGACAACACTCAGCATAGTGGCTCGTATGGCCTTCTCGAGGAGGCGATCCAGCTGCCCGTCTCTTGGGTGAGACGACCCGATATTTGGATCAATGAGGGAGGATAAAGTAGTGGCGGAGCTAGAGGTCTGGCTCTCCTTCGAAGCACTCGTTCTTCAGCTTTTGGTGCATCGAGCGCAGCGTCTCGTACGTCATCATGGTTGTAACCGCTGCGGGTACGGCGCGAATCATGTTCGTGCCCATTCCATTGTAGAATGCTTTCCACCCCTCTTCATGCAAGATGGTGGTGCAGGTCCTCCAGATGCCGCGATATCGTGGGATGTTGATCATGCCGTCGGATGATGCTGTCCCCGGAGGACGGGTATGATGGCCCATGCCAAAATGGCCACCGCGGAATGCGATTTCTTCGTGAGAGGCGGATGGGAGGCTCCGCTGCTGCGTTTGCAGCCGAGTTCGGAGGACCTCGTGCGGGTACGTGGCAGATGTCGCACAGATCTTGCTCAGAATCGTGGCACCGAGAATGCCGGCCCAGTGCACGTCGCTGTTCGCTGATGTCGCTTGGCCCATCTCCAAGCCGGTGAACTTCATCTTGAAGTACTCGTACAGTGGGAATTGGATGGCGACGTGGGTGAGTCCCAGCAAAGCGGGAGTGAGGCCGGAGTAGAAGGCGCCAAAGCCTTCGTTCGCGTACATCTTGCGGAAAGCGTCGAATGTGTTCTTGTAATGCCATGGTGGGCGGTGCTCTTCGTTTGCGCGAGAGCTCACTTGGGACATGAGTCTGGTCTTGATGACCCATATCGGATTAGTGGCTAGCGTTGAGCAGGCGCCAGCGGTAATCGAAGCCGTTATGCGCGAGAGCCATTTGTTTTCTGCATTATTTGTCAGCAAGACCCAAAAATTATTTTTTGGGGGGTTTTTGCAGCAGAGCTCACAGACCTATACGCGTGTAGTAAAAGTCCTTTGAGGTATCATACACGGTCATGTAGACTGCCCAGGTTGGGATGTATCCGAGCAGCATGGGGCCGAGTCCTCTGTACATGCCTCGAAAGCCATCCTCAAACCATATCACCCGCGCCGTGCCGATGAGGCCTTGGTATACCACTCGAGCCGGTCTCTTGAGGTTGCGGGGGCGGAAGGAGCCCTGGGCCTGCAAGCGCGTTTTTATGACGTCGAGGGGACATGTTACGATTCCCGAAGCGATGCCGGCAGAAGCACCGCAGAGGGCATTGACGGTCGAGTTTGGCAATGCGGCGCACCTGAGGGCGAGGGCCGAATGAGAGTGACGTGATTTGTGGTAGGGCGTCTGGGAGTCGCGCGAGGAGAGTCGCGCGGGCGTCGGCGCATACTGGTCGGCTTCTCTATCCGGGGACGGCGGCGGCTCGGCTTGTTCGGTGGACATTCTGCGGGCTGTCCATGGCACATCAATTAGACAAGAGCACTGGGGCATGAGAGGAGGAGAGCTCGTACAGGCCGTCGTCCCCTGGGCCGTGTCTCAGTGTGCGGAAGCCCCGCAGCACACGAGTGACACAATGGCTAGCGATTGACAAGCTCCATTGACAGCCGGGCCAGAGAGAGAGCCGTCCTTGGGTGGTTGAGACGATACAGGCCGATGGGAGCTTTGTTGGCTGCTGCGCGGCGATTGTAGCAGGCGCAGTCGTGGTGCGGCGCTGGCTGGACGTCACCGGGCACAGTGAAAGATGAGTGGGGGAGCGGCTTGCTCGAAGCTGCACGGCAAGAGCTCGCTTCTTGGCAGGCGCTACTCCGATTCGCTTCAGGCCTGCAAAGACCTCACCACCTCGACTTCCACCACATCCGCCATTGACCCCNGACNGCCGCCCCTACACCGCGCGAATATCCCTCCAAGTCCCCTGTCGCCATGTCCGCGCCCTCCGTCGCCGGCTTCATCCTCAAGAGGCGGTGGTTGAGCAAGGTGTTCCAGCCGCTCTCCAACTGGTATGCCAACGCTGCGGGCTACAGGCAGCTCGGATTGAGGTACGACACTTCTAGCGATCCAATTGAACGTCCTTGGGGAGCGCGATGGGGTTATTTGCTGTGGTTCTGCCTGCCGGATTGATGAACTGACGCTTGTGCTCCGCAGGGCCGATGACCTGATTCCCGAGGAAAACGACGTCGTACAGCTCGCCCTCAAGCGCCTGCCACCGAAGGAGGCCTACGACCGTGTCTTCCGCCTGCGCCGAGCCTTCCAGGTACGGAGAATTGGACAATGCCCAGTTGGAGAATTAAGCTAAGACGACACAGTGCTCGGTATCCCACCAGCTTCTGCCAAAGGACGAGTGGACCAAGCCAGAGGATGTGAGTAAGGCGCAATGCAGGGCGGGAGGTTAGCTGATGAAATCTAGGACTACCCATATCTGAGTACGCTTGTCAAGGATATCGAGGCCGAGATGGCCGAGCGGGAGGACTTGGAAGCAATGGTGGTCCAGAAGAGGGCGGCGAACAAGAGCAGCAGCCACTAGGCGAGTCGGAGGTTGTATATACGGCATCTGGTTATGGTCTGGGAAGGCTGGAGAAGCGAGCTGTGCATTAGAGTGTACTATCAACATGTCATGTTACAAGGACCCATCTTCCAACGCCGCTAGGCCCAAATGCCCAATTGTGCGTCTCAAATCCATCGCCATAAGGGCATGCAGGGATTCGAAATGGCGAAATGGTACATTCCAATCTCATTACTGGCGCAATGTCTTCCGAAGGCCGTGGAAGAACGATTGGCCATCCGATCTCGAATAGTACTCCTACTAATCGTCACCGGGAGTCCATCCAATATCTGGAGTCGCTCTATTAATCTATTGCAACAGAACCATCACTTATCATAGCTGTAAGGTAGCTTCGTACGCATATACGCTTACCGGTATCCGGCAAACCGATGTCCAACCGTTGCCGTTCGTTCCATGCCTACCCAGCAATGCATTTCTTTCTTTACCCTACTTGAATATACACGGCATTCGAGGGCTACTCAGTGTCCAATAGCGCCTCCAACTGCCAGGGTTATGGCTTGCTGTCGTGCACTGACACGGTGTCTCTACACAAGCCTGGGTACTCCAAGCTTTCGGCCTGCCGAAATGTTCGGCGAAGGACGAAAGCCACGCAAAATCGGCGTTCCATATTAAATAGCTGCCATCCCCCCAAAACCCGGGATTCCGAGTATTCCCCCTTTCACATAGAACTTTGAGCTGTGGTTCGTGCTGATGAATACGAACAGGCTGAAACAGGATTAATAATGCGTCAGCGCGGAGTCATGTGCGAACGCGATCGCCATGAAGAAAGCTTGCCGCGCCCCGCGTCAGACACCGCAGCCTTCGTTCAGCGTTTATGCTACCTCGTGCATCGCCTTTATCGACCCTGAAAGAACTTGCAGTAAGTCGAAGACGCTTCGTAAGTTCGAGAGGAAGCTCATTAAGTAGATTCATTACATTGACCACTGCGCAACACCCGGATTGCAGCCACGCATCACCAACATGTCTGTCCGTCGCTCAGCTAGGCTCTCGAGCACTAGCATCGCTGCAACTCCGGAAGCCGAAGCCCCCATTGCTCCTACAAACGGCGCAAAGGGTCAAAAGAAAGATGCTCCAGCGACCAAAAAGCGCAAAAGTCGTGCTTCGGGCGCAACTACGTCACCGGCCAATGGAGCCTCCAAAACCTCAGCCTCAGCTCCAGCTGAAGCAAGACCAGACTTCGCAGTTCCCACGACTCCAATTCCAAAGAAGCGCAAAGCAGCAAAGGAATCTTCTCTGAAGCCGCCACCGTTCACACCAACACCATCAGCCATCCCCATTCTTGCACACTCCTCACCTCCAAGCACGCCCTTCCTCTCTGGCACCAAGCCGCGGCCTGCGGAGCCACATGCTACCAATGCTCCGCTGTCAACACCAGGAGGGTCGCGACTCGTAGCTTACCAGTCATCTCCTGCAGGGACACCTGCTTCGTCCCAACAAGCCTCCCAGCAGAATGCCAATGAAGATGCGGAGAATCCATCGCCAACCAAGAAGCGCAAGGCAAAAGAAGTCGTGCCCCCTGATGTTGGCGCAAAGTTGCATCCGCCCACCACGACGATTGACACGTTGCTTGAGGATGCGTGTAAGTTTATATGCGACATCGATCCGAACTTGAAGGGGTTGGTGGACAAGCATCATTGTAAGATGTTTAGTCCCGAGGGATTGAGGGAGGTTGTGGATCCATTTTCGGCGCTGGCAAGTGGGATTATGGGACAGCAGGTATGTATCATGCCTTTGTTTCTATGGTGTGCGTTCAAGGAAAGGTTGGAGGGTGTTTGGGGTGCTTTGGGATCGATGGAGGCAAAGTATGCGCAGTGTGGCTATACGAGGTTGCAGACACGCGGCACGGGGGGAACGCGATGAAGATCAGGATTCAGCTAACGACACATCCACAGGTCTCCGGACAAGCAGCAGCCTCAATCCGCAAGAAGTTCACAGCACGTACGTACACAATCCCTTCCCACCTCCTCAATACCCACTTCCCTGCCGTATCCCGCCCACTGACTAACCACGCCCACAGTATTCCCCAGCACCCACCCAGCCTTCCCCTCCCCAGCCCAAGTCACCACCCTCGACATCCCCACGCTGCGCACAGCCGGCCTTTCTCAGCGCAAAGCAGAGTACATCACCGGCCTCGCCGAGAAATTCAACTCGGGCGAGCTAAGCGCACAGATGCTGATCAGCGCCTCGGACGAAGAGCTGATCGAGAAGCTAGTTGCGGTGAGGGGCCTGGGCCGCTGGAGCGTCGAGATGTTCGCTTGCTTTGGACTGAAAAGGATGGATGTGTTTAGCACAGGCGATCTAGGCGTACAGTGAGTGGATCCTTTTCTTAGCCCTGAGATGGAGATTGAGGAGAGTGACGGCAAAGTGTGAGAAGTCTGGTAGGATTTGTGGAGACGTGGGAGGATGGGGGAGTGTTTGCGCGGTCCTGTGTCACCCACGAGAATGTCGTTGAGCGTTGAGTGGGTCTCAAGGCGCTGGGCGTCGGATATTCTGCTCCTCGGAAGCCATCCTCCTTGCTGCGGGCACCAAAGATCGCAAATGATGGGCCGACACTGACGTGATACGCAGACGCGGAATGGCCACTTACATGGGCCGTGATACAGCCAAACTCAAGTCCAAAGGCGGCAAATTCAAGTATATGTCCGAGGCCGAAATGCTATCCATAGCGTCCAAGTTCTCGCCTTACCGGTGCGTTCATCTCCGTCTGCGAAGTGGAGACTTTGCAGACTGCAGAGTTTGTGAAAGGTAGCTAATCCAAGCAGGTCGTTGTTCATGTGGTACATGTGGAGAATTGAAGACGTTGATATTAGCGTGCTTGACGGATGATGGGTCCTGCTGCAGAGAGGGCGCGTGGTGAGCTGTGCTGTGTTGTGTTGTGGCCGCTATGGTGGGGTAATGTGATGGAAGTGGAAAACCGTATCGAGGTGTTGTGCTGTACGGAGGGTTGCAGTACAGCAGTGGAGTCGCATGTGGGGCGTTGGTGCCCGCATATTGGAGTCCCGAGTTTCTGCTGGGTCTTGGGCGTGTTCTAGTGCTTGCTGGTGGCGCGGAAGCACCGCATTCCTCGTCTCAAGATGCCTATTCTGGAGAGCGTAGACGCTCAGCTAGGGCATACACGTAGCGACGGGTAGTGCTTCTGCAGATCTGTTTTCTGATCGGTAAGCGTTGAGAAGGCGAAGAGGTAGTGAAGATTGCCCACATGTTGAAGCCTTCCCTCTCTGGTACCCATTGCTTCCAGCGGTTGTCACTCGTGCTGTGCAAGGAGACTTGTCTCTGTGAATGTCACTTCCGCTGCTGTCAGTTGCGTTGTGCCAGGTGGTGCCCAATGTATCTTCTGCGGTGCCAGTATTGATGAAGGCTGATGTGGTTTCTGCATTCAGTGGGCCTGAACCTGTCTAAAACGCCAGTAGATGTTTAGTGATCGGATGTGATATACGCCATGGTCGGGGCGACGATGAAACCCAGATACAGGTCGAAAAGTAGGGAATCGTCCGAAGTCTGCGTGATCTCGGAGGGATGGGGAAGACGGGAAGAATGGACGAAAGCCTATTTGCCCACCTTGACCGGTACCGCTTTCTTCAGTTACGTGCCTGAGGTGTGTTCCCGTGCGGCTGCGGGCATGATCTGATCGATTCGATGGGGTCGATAGCCGTCTGTGAGCGGTCACCAGGACCTAGGTGGGGGGAACGGACGGATTGGGCAGGAGGATCTGGATCATGTATTGTGCGTCGAGCAACCAGGAGCGGAACGGATGGTGTAACAGCGGCAGGGGAAAGATATAATATTTTTTTACGTTACTCGGTCTCTCTAGACGGAAAAAGGGAAGAGGTCTGAGGTGTATAGGTACTGGTTGTGGGTAACCGCAGCTAGTGAGTTACGTCGGTAGTACAAAAACGTCTCTCCATTGTACGCAAGAGTTTGAATGCTCCGATTGCGGAGTGACAGCATTTTCTCTCGTCGAAAGTGATACAAATGTCTTTCGGGCTGCATTGACCTGTATGGTGCTGCCCTGACACTGATGGTAGTGCAAGGTGAAGTGTCAACTTACTCATGCCTGCAGATACGCTGACCTTTTTGGCATTGAAGTTGCCATCGGGGCTGTTGGTAGGGTGACAGAATGGACGTATGCCACTTCAACGTCTTCGGCTTTTGGTCCGCTGTGTCCGCTGTGTCCACTGTGTAGCGCACGCTCCGAGAGTACAGTAAAAGCGGGCTCTTTGATCATCCCATGCATACGGCATTCGAGGGCCGATAGAAACATCCAGGTGGTGTGTTTCAACAGTAGGCCTTAATTCCAGACGAGCAAACAGGAAGTCGCGACAGACTTAGGCTTGGACTGCTGAATCTAAGTTCCCCGATCGATGTCGTTGGCGAAGAGTGAACCGAGAGACATCTTACAAGGAGCCTTTGAGACCATGGTTGCGCTGCGAAAGAAACCCTGGCGATCGAACTCTCTGGCGTCAAGAATCAAGATAATGTTCATCTCGCGCGACAAGGGTTCAACGGCCGCCAAAAGGATAACCATGGTTATCTCATGCACGTGAATGCAAAGGGGTGTACGCCAAGAGTCCTCCCTTTTCGTCTCGCCTCCGCGGGGCGATCGTCAAGCCTATCTCGATATTCTTAGCGGGCTAAGCAACGACAGATTGGCGCTCTAAAATTTGAGTTGAGCACAAGCGCTAATCATGCGCAGTTTACCTTGTTGAAGAAGTCGAAGCACGGGGTTCCCGGAGCTTGCGCGGCGTCCAGTCTGTATGAAACTCGGAGTTGCTGGCCGGACAGTTCGGTGGTGAGACTACCCAGTGCGAAGCAATCCTCTCCGACATCTGATATGATGGCAACCGAGAACCATGAATGTCAAAACCTGTGTTCGCGCGAGATTTCAACCAGGACCAGCCCTCGCGATGGCGAGGCGCACAGGGGGGCGGGAGCCGTTGGCGTCGTCGCAACGCCCTATCAAGCGCCAACCGAAGCACGAGCAAGGAATGGCGCATCGTTGGGGGAATTCAGCCGACATGGTGCATCATGGATTATTCATGGAAGTTCTCCTGCGCTCACAAAGTCTTCCATGCGATGCTGAAGCAATTGCCATGTCGCAAACGCGGTGATTTGGCCGGCTTAATAGGAGAGCATATGGGAGCTTCGTCGGCATTTGCATGGACTCGAAGCAGGATTGAGTGCCACGAATGACGGCCATGTGGGGATTGCTGTCGCAGGCCGTCCGGGCGCTGGTCGCAATCACCCTGTCACGGGAGGCTGCATTCCTGGGGCCGGACTCGCTGATGCAGTGATCCGAGAGGGAAAGTGAGACTGCGCGACAAGTCCCAGGAGAACAAGTGGCCAGCACGAAGCGTCTGTCAACGATCGATGAAGAAGCAGCCAACGGCGATGGCGGCGATGGCGTGGCTGGCGTGGCATCGCTGTCAAGCCTCGCTGAACGATGATGGGACAGGCGGCGCAAGCGTGTGGGATGCTGCACCGCACTGGCCGGCTCATATCGACCAACAAAAACATTTGCATCCCGATGTGGACTAGCCAGCCAATGGTCCGCTCCTGCCAGGAGCTCCTTTTCCTTGACTTCCGTGGCTGCCCCCTTCCTTCCTGTCGTCTTCATCAACACCTTCGCTTTTATTGCGACCTCGCCTTCCGTCGACGTGGGCTTCCGGGGGTTCAAAAGTTCCTTTTTAATACTCTGCTCTCCTTTCTTTCTTCGTCAATCGCTCAGCATCTTTGAAGCACCGCACTTACTCCCTTGGGCCGTGAGCAGTTTTAATACCACAGGTGCGTGTAACCTCGATCGTATCCAACGCATCCAATTGTCCCACGACGCGTCTTTGGCACATCTCTGACATCTCATCCGCAGTTGGCGACTCGTCTTCGCACCGCCATCCGATATGTCTCTCTTGAGGCACGCTCTGCCCATGCTGGCAGCAGCAGGCTCCGCCTACGGTTCGTCCGCCCGATCCCAGACGAGAACCCATCATATACACATCATTGGGCGATACTGACTTGTCACGATAGCCGCCTGCAGCGCCAGTGCAACGGCGACCGTCCAGAACAGCGGTGACGCGTCAGCGTTGGCCTCCTGCACAACATTCTCCGGCAGCATCGCTATTGCAACGGGCACGACGGACGACATTGCCCTCGATGGCATCGAAGTGATCAAGGGCAACCTGGTGGCTACCGGCAACGATGGCCTTCGACGCCTCGGTGGCGCTGATCTTAAGACCATCACCGGCTCTTTGGAGGTCACAGGCGTTTCCCAGCTCTCAAACCTAGAGTTCCCGAAGCTCAAGGAGATTGATACCTTCACAATGAGCGGTCTTCCCAACCTTCAGGAACTTGGCTTCGATGCCGAAGTGGACAAGTGCTCCAAGATCGACATCCAGAACACATTCCTCAATGATCTGACCGGTGTCAACATCGAGGAAGCCGACAGCATCTTCATCGCCAACAACCCCCAGATCAGCAACATCAGCATGCAGCTCGGCAACGTGTCCCAGCAGATGACGATCTCGTTCAATAACCCCGATGTCGACGTTTCCTTCCCCAACCTGATTTGGGCCAACAACCTGACTTTCCGTGCATGCGGTTCGGTCGACCTTCCCTCCCTTGAGACGCTCAACAGCTCTTTTGGCGTGTTTGAAAGCAACTTGGAGAAGCTCATGGCTCCCAATCTTACCCACATCTCCGGAGCTCTCGCTATCATCAACAACACCAAACTGAACACAGTCTCCTTCCCAGTCCTGACAAAGGTGGACGAGGATCTGCAGATCACCAACAATACCGAATTGCACGACTTGACTGGCTTCCCCAAGCTCGAGCAGGTCCAGGGTGCGCTCGATCTAAGTGGTAACATCACCAAGTACGTATTCACTCTCAACCTCCACAGAGCATATGCTAACCAAGCCAGGATCGCGACGCCCAGCCTCAACTACGTCAAGGGTGTGTTCAACCTGCAGTCCACCTCCGGCGACATCCAGCAAAACTGTACCGATTTCTACGACCCTCTCCGTGACAAGGGCCGTCTTCCCAAGACCAAGTACGAGTGCAAGGGCGCCCTCACCGACCCCGGAACTGCTGGCTCGAAGCCCCAGAGCTCTAGCAAGCCTACCGGCGCCGCCATGGCTCTCGGCGTGGAGCCAACATACATGGGTCTCGCTGGACTGCTCGCCGTCTTCTTCCTGTAAAAGACTCACGACGCTGGCGTTCGCATCACAATTGCATAGACTAATAATCCGACCATGTGTGTTCCTCTTGCAGCATACCGACATCTAGAGTGCGAGCGCCCTAGAGTTCGACTTGACCTTCTGCGAACGGGGAGGATTGGCGTGGAGTAATGGGCCAACATGTACTACATGCGTGCATCGTTTGGCTATGACTGTCGGGACTTTGGTAGACTTTTAATACTTGTCACACCATGGCATGCCTTCCTTCAACCGCTTTGCTGAAAGGCTGCGGTTAGAGGGGTTTGGGGAGGACGGCATCCGTGCGTACGCTCTTTTTCACTTTCGTGTTGATAGGTATGGACTCTCTCTATTATCATGTATGCTACAGCGAAATGCATTTCTTGGTCTCCACTCTTGCTGCATGTTGAATGCGCCTCGTGCCGATATCGTCTTTCGGGCACAGGCCTTGTGCCACAGCGACCTTGGTGTAGAGTCGCTTTGGCATAGCCTCGATATCCCGGGAAGACGGCCCACGCCCTAGTGTTATTTTCTATGTGCTAGTAAGTGATATGCCGCTGTGCGGCATGAGAAGCTTACAATCTGGTTAGCGCTAGGCGCCCTATGCTGGCCACCCTGGGCACCCGCCACACGAAAGTAGATACTTTGTGGATTCGAGTATCGTAAATGGACACCTGCAGCAGCTGTTGACCGTCTACCCGGTTGAAGAGTGGCGTCTTGGATCTCTTGTTGGCTCGATCTGCCACGAATACCACCTGAGCTTCGTATCAGGACTGGACGGCAGCTTCAGCGCCAGAAGCGGAGCATGTAGACTAAGACATGCTCCAAAGCAGGACGCAGCTGTCTAAGCATGTGTTGTGTCTGACGGCCTAAGGGCATGCTGCTCGACATCGGCTAGGCTCTTCTCGACTTTGCGTTTCTTGTGCAACGAAAACAGTCGAATTTCCAAGGGAGGAGCCTGGCTGGCAACGTCCAATCAGTGCCCACAGTTTCAGCAGCGAGGCGTCGAGCAAGGGAGTGCAGGCCACCTCAGGCGTTCGCCCCTCAGTCTCCACAAGTTGCGTACCCACCTGGGCCAAGGCTCGATACGGGATACTGGGCTCACTGCACCCTGCGGGCACTTTGCTCCGAGTACTCACTTCGAAGCATATGCAGAGCACTGCGGAGAACTTTGGTACAGACGCGGCACAAAAGAAATTACGGTTCGACATGCATGGCATGGACTGGTAGGGGGCTTGTGGGTCAGTTTCTACACAGCAGCCTTCTTTTCGGCAAGTGCGTGTGTACCAAGCCGTTTTGCTGTCCCAGGCTTGGACATATAAGGTCGGGACCTCGAGCTACCTTAGGGTACGATACTTCACCATCACCCTTCACATTCTTTGCATCTGTGGTTGTTTGTCTGCCTTTTGGCTTTGCTCGATACGTTCAGTCTATTCATCGTAATACATCACTCCCACTCGCACACATCATGCAGACCCGAGAGTCTGCGTTCCCCCTCCCTCCTGTCAAGCAGGATCCAACCTTTATGAAGATGGAGTCTAACTTCCAGGGCATGAGTGTCCAGCCGTTAGTCTACCTGCAATCCTTTCACAAAGTCATCCTGACACGTCATAGGGGGCCGAACAACGTCCAGCTCCCGCCCATCAAAACCGCCATTCGCGATCAAGAATATGAGGACTTCAAGAACGTCCCATATGCGACTGGCTTAGTTCCTCAAGACACCAGATGGTCCTCAGTGGATTCGATCTACTCTATCGGAGCATATTCCGCCCCCTCCTCAGGTGACTACGTGCCCATGAACGCCGCCTTGAATGATCATCAATCCCTTTCGATGGACCCCAACCAACAAGTCCACAAGCCCGGTCCTCAGCGAACCAAACCGCGCAATACACGCAGAAGGCCTTATCCCCCAAGGTCAACTCCAGCGAGTAGCCCAGAACCGAAGCAACAGCGCCGTTCGAAGCGAGTGCGACATGAGCTCACCAAAGAAGAATGGAAGAAGCACTGCACTGAGGAGCTCGCAGAACTCGACAAACGTCACTCCAAGTTACCCGTGGGGAGGGCTAGGGTGAAGAAAGAGAAGGCCATCCGGGAGAGGATCAACAGGGCCAGAGAGAACCGACACAACGCAATGCTCGAAGGAGCTATCATGGCCATTCGGAAAGAGATAGTGGATGATGCCGCCATCGACACCACCGTGGAGCCGATGGAGGAGGCTTTCGCTGAGATCTTTGGCAAGACGAGTGAGGGAAAGAGCAAAGAGAGCGGTTGGACATTACTCACGAAGAACAACGTCGAGGAACACAATGCAACTGGAGTGACCCTGACTTTTCCGCCCTACTACACAAAGTACAGCTTCCACTACTCAGCCATCCTGCTGGCGCAGCAAATTCCCTTGTTCTATGAAGCCATTGCGAAGTTGCTCGAAGCCCAGGGTATGCATCGAGAGCTATCCCAACTCAAGAAGTCCTACGATGCTCTAATGCGTGCGGACTTCGAGCCGCCTCAGTTCGACGCTCCCCGTCTCCGCCTCTGAATCAGCCAACCCTCGAGTGCAGGCGGTCCACGAACCACGCTCGGCAGCGTTCTCTCTTTTGCGGCATTGGAGGATCCTTTCCCTGGTCGGCAATGTACTGACATCTTCTTCCCGTTTATTGGTGGCTGAATGTAGCATTTCCTTGTGGCGGCGGCATGGTCTCGAAAATCCAGTCTCACTTTCTGGCGTGATGGCACGTTCTGTGTGGAGATGCTTTTTCTGGGCGGCAGCCACCTTGTTGGCCTTGCAGGGCCGCGTGGTTGTCATGCATCGTTTATTTCTCATGTTCGATACACGCTCCTTTCATTTTCGGTTCGTAGTAACACTCACAGCCTAGTGCGATTTCGGTCCCATGTCTTGTACTCCTTAATTCAGTATCTGGTTGTAATAGGCGAAAGCAAAAGTCTTCGCGTGAGTTGCTCGCAACTTCCACTTTAGTAGAATCAACACGTTGACATGGGCACATCATGTTCTCCGAATTCTGGGGTCGTGACGGCTCGTGGTAATTCCCTCATTCGTCTTGATATCATGATCCTCATCCGGAACACAACCTTCTACTTCGACTGAACACGATCAGCGCGATTCGCTTCGTGACCCGAGCCCGAATATCGCTTTAAGTGGTTAGACTTCGTCAAGTCGTCAAGTCGGCTTAACCCGACATTATGGAACCCTGATAACGGCCTCAGCGCAGGACAAAGAGAGATGCGAGCAATCACAACTAGCATCTCCGAAGGTCTGAGCTCAAAGCATAGAGCACATACATGGAACGTTGCGGGGGAGACACTTAAACGCCATTGGATGCAGCTAGTAAGCGAGTCCACTCGCAACCCCTGCACTGTCAACATCACTTCCTACCCTTCAAATCCCATTTTTTCCTACGCCATCAACATTGCCATGATAAATATCACTTTTCATCTCCAGAAACGTCTTCTTCGCCCCGAAAAATGGGCCTGAAAGGATTTCACCCCAAATCGACTTTTCCCGGACCATCTACCACCGGTATGGCCCTCGTATCTCGTGGTCGATGAGAACCACGAGCGTTGACGAAAGACGGTATCCTGACATGGCCCGGGGGGCTTGTGTCTCTGGCACTTCAGTGGCTGCAGTCTGGATCTCGTGGAAGTCTCGGGTTGAACCCACCTGTCGCAGATCGATTGTGAGGCCGCCTCCCTGTCTCGACGCAACCTTCATACGATCGGCAGCGCTCCCTTGTCAGAGTACTCTTGCGCATGCTCGAGTAGAGCCTCGTCCACTAATTTCGGCATCCGCGATGGACGGCAGAGAGGTAAGGTCAACCGCATTTGTCCAATATTGGCGAGTTCAGGAGTGGGGCGGTTGGCACGCTGGACCGACTCTGCTCGCAGCACAGCAAGAAATCTCGGTGGCCGCACAGCATTCAGCACAATCGCCATGTCAAGATTCCATTCGCTCAGCGTCCACCAGGCAGCAGGTCGGATCGCACTTGTGTCGCGGCTCTGGGGCGAGGAGGCGTCTATGATGACCCAGATGGACCATAACCAGTCTGCTCGCGTAACAGTTACGTCGGCAGACCCACAACTCGGCTTGCTAGCGTCTGCCTCGACTGCTGTGGAAGAGTCGAGTACTTCACGCATACATGTACTCACCCTCCTTCTGGACAGTGCGCTTCTCGCGCGGGGCTTTACAGCAAGTTGCTCGCTTCTCGAGTGGCACATGGCAAACGAATGGGACTGTCATTGGGGAAGAAAAAGAGCTATGATGGTGTACCCACAGACTACTGGGGTGTAGTATGCGACACGATAACCGCGGATTGCTCGAAGAGGAGCTATCATCGACAGGTCCCAGGAGACGAGTCATCGGTGTGAAAGCCTGGACACGTATCCAACAGCTCTCGGCGACAGTGCATCACGAGGACGAGGACAAGGACGACGCATGGGTCTGGCTCTCTCGATCAGCGCGGTCCTGGGGCCTTTACCAGCATCGAGGAATGGTGATTGGTACCCTGTCAAAGCCTCTCCGTGCTTTTTGGCAGCAATTGACAAGATTCGGCATACCCGGGACTCTGGTACCTTGGAGTGTCAGACCATGTTCCCCGTCCAGCTCTCTGATGCATAAGGCTCAGGTTGTAGGTAGGTATGCAAGTGTTCTCAACAATCGTCCATGATGCACGATATTGGTTTAGCATACGCTGGCACTGTCTTCGGGTACTTTTCTTGGCTTCATCTAAGTCAACCCGACACGCCAGATCAGTCGGAAGCATTGAAGTGTCTGGCACGGCTTGGACGAACGGATGATGACACGTCTTGACCGACATTTTGAACTCGACGGCAGACTTTTGGCATGCGGAAAGGTAGCAGAGGGGTCGATGAACCCATGTTTACACAGATGTCGAATGGATCGTCGACCATGATGGGAGCAGTACTCTATGCAGACCCCAAGCATTGGAAATGCCTGGACTAGATGTTTGAGTTAGTAATGGCCATATCATAGACACAGCACGGCAAGGCTGTCGGTCACAGTCACGGCTCCCTACGTATGGCATGGTGTGTAAGATGTTGTGGCGCGTGTTTCGTTGTAAGGCCTGGCCTGGTGGCTTTGGAGCTGGGGATGATGCAAGTGATCGTCAACCGGGTGTGGCGTTCATCCTTAGCGGCCAATCATCGTCGCGATACGAGCTTCACGTGCCATCCACAAGGAAGCACCGCAAGAAGGTGACGCGCATTGACATGTGTAACTTGGATCCCTACAGCTTCAAAGGCTGGATCGATGGCAGCTGTCAGGCACGGCGCGACGCGTACAATTTCCGGCGGGGGCCTACCAGCCTGAAGGTGGTGTTTAGGCGTCGTCATTGAGTGGGCCAATCGCGCTCCGGTTATCTTAGGTTTGTTAGCGGAGCGAGACGGGCAAGCCTACATGTTGCATGCTCCCTGCGACTGCAGCAACCATCTCTGCGCCTTCGCCAATTCCACTCCCTTGATCGCGCCCTCCCTTCACTGGCCAGCAGCAACGTCTAATCGCCATCACCACGAGTCGCGCAGGGCCTTCCGCGCGTTCGGTACCTCCTGCCTGTTAGCTCCGTTCCCGGCCACGATAGCTCAAGCTTAGCTCCACCGCAACCGCAACCCGTTCCCGGTTCCGCGACGACATCATTCAAGCTGGCTGCACCACAGGCCTCGCCGCTCCACACCCAGCGCGAGAGGAGCAACACCCAGGGTGTCCGCGCACGGAGCTTGAGCGTCCGCATTTCGCAGAGCAGAGCAGAGGACGAGGGCAAGAGCGCCGGGGGCGTCTCGTCGCCGTTTACCATGCTGGCGCAGAAGGGATACTCGTGGAAGGCAGCCAGGTCAAGATTGCCGCCCTCGCGGCAGCTATGGCACATGCTGAGGAATACGCGGACGCTGTTGGCGGTGGGGTTGGTCACAATGATTGTGCTGCTGTGGCGGTCGATGGGGTCGGCGGCGGGGGAGATGCAGAGGTACGTGTTTATGGGCCGGGAAGAGACAGGATGGCATTGGGGACGAGGGAAGGCTAGAGCGCATATCCAAGAACGGTTTCGCTGACATCTTGCCAGATTCTACTGCTTCGGCCCCTCCAAATCCCCCATGCGCTTGACGCCAAACGAAAACGCAGAATGGCACGCACACCTCAAAACCCCCGTACTATTCAACCCGCACAAGCCCATCGAGGTAAACAACACATCGATAGAACACGTCGACCTCAATAAGATCAAGTCGACGCCCGACGCTTTGAAGAACAAGGAGCGCGTGCTCATCCTCACACCCCTGCGCGACGCCGCCTGGTACCTACCGCAGCACTTCGATCTCCTCACCCAGCTCACCTACCCACACGACCTCATCGATCTGGCCTTTCTTGTCGGCGACACACAGGATGACACCATGGCAGCGCTGGCGAAGGAGCTGGAGAGGATACAGGGAAACCCCGAGATTGCCTTTAGGTCGACACTGATCGTCGAGAAGGACTTTGGCGTCACGCTGTCACAAGATGTGCAGTACAGGCACAGCTTCGAGGCTCAGGGCCCACGGAGAAAGGCTATGGGCAAGGCCCGGAATTACTTGCTAGCCACGGCGCTAAAACCAGAGCATAGCTGGGTGTACTGGCGGGATGTGGATATCAAGGACAGCCCGGCGGGCATTATCGAGGATTTCGTCGCGCACGATCGCGATATCCTCGTTCCGAGTGAGTGGCTTTGTGGGAGGCGCCTAGGTGCATGCTGACATAACGCAGATATTTGGTTCCATCGGTACAAGGAACAGAATGGCAAGATGGTCGATATTGAAGGACGATGTAGGTTCATTATCCGTCCGCCCCTCGTCACTCACTGACAGCCCACGCAGTCGACTACAACTCCTGGCAAGAATCCGACGAAGGCCGCAAACTCTCCTCCACGCTTGACAAGGATGTTGTCCTAGCCGAAGGTACATCCTCCTCCCCTCCCTCCTTTCCCTGTCCGCTAACAGCCCCCAGGCTACAAAGAATACAAAACCAACCGCGTCTACATGGCCAGAATGGGCGACTGGCGCGACGACAAAGACAAGGAAATCCCCCTCGACGGCATCGGCGGCGTCAACATCATCGTCAAGGCCGACGTCCACCGCGCCGGCATCAACTTCCCCTGCTATCCGTTCGAGAACCAAGCCGAGACCGAGGGCTTCGCCAAGATGGCGAAGAGGGCCGGGTACGGTGTATACGGCTTGCCGAATTACGTCGTTTGGCATATTGATACCGAGGAGAAGCCTGGGAATGCTTGAGCGGTTTGAAGAGGCGCGACGAAAAGCTGGCTTGTACGATTACGACGGTGTTGCGCATTTAGACCGGCATGGAGTGAACGGGTGTGCCGGGATTGACTTTAGCGATGGTATCTTGACGCCGCGCGGACATGTTATGATGCATTGCGGCTATTATAGAAAGACGACGGCTTCCTTTTTGAGGACATTTGAGGATACTGGACGGTGGGCTTTTCATGTCTGGCCTGCTATGAGGGATGGTGTGGGATGTGTTAGATAATCATACATCTTCTGGTTCCTTGTGAGCTTTTGTTGTGGTGCTGATGGGTGGCAGTGACTTGAGGTGGTGATGATGAGCAGCGGTGATGTTCGATGGTGATGGTGATGGAGGAGATGACAACGGCGTAGATGATTCACGGGAGAACACAGCAGCCACCGGACATGTTCCTTCGTCTTGATGAGTCTTATTGTTGTTCACGCGAGGAAGCGAGCGAGCATGGCATAGTACGTATCCTTTTTTGTAGAAGAGCAGGGACACCATGGTACCATTCATTCAGGTTTTCCAGGTTCCGGACGTTCACCGATGGGCGGAACAGACTGGAGGTCATTGTCCCTTTCCATGTCCACTTGACACTCGGCCCCTGGCTTTCCAAAAGGACACATGTTATCAACACGTATCGCTTTTGGGGACAACAGTGCCCATAGATCTGCCAGTGAACGGTCTGAGACAGGCAGGAGGGAGACCCATGGTCCCGCTCTGGCCTAGTTTTAGTGATGGGTGTAAACCGCTCCCTTTATTCGAGATTTCCCCTAGTGGTCACTGGACGTGGTTCCTTCGTTGCATGGCTTTTGTTCTCTTGCGTTGGCCAAAGCAGAGAGCAAATCATATGGCCCTCACCGATGTCTTTTGGAGGAGCGCCATGGTCATATATTGAAATAGACGTGCCTTTCGAGAACGCCGAGTTTGAAAGACGGTGGTCAAGGGACTCGGATCTCCATAATCGAAATGGGTGGTTCCTTCTAGAAATCCTGTGGGCTGGCAAAAGGACACACATGAGCCGCGGTCTCTTCACTTTAGATGCTCAAGTTCTCATGGATCTTAATATACCCATTCTGGAGACTGGGAGGAGAGAGAAGCACCGGCATCCTACATCGTTGCTTGTATGGGTGGTAGTGGACGAGGAGGTTTGTCTCATCTGTTCCTCGTGGGAGTAATTTCTTTTGCTTCATACTCTCCCGCAGAAACCAACGGAGACATTAGTGGTCCAGGGTTTGTTTTTGATACAAGAGCCAGAGGCCGATACCAGGACAAAAGGCCCATGCATTGTTTTGTAAACTCCTCATAATGAGGAGGCGATTGAAGTGCAAGAGGGCAGAGCGCTCATGAAATGGTTAGCTTGGAATTGCAGATACCGAAGAGGGTCCGGTGCAGAAGTCGCATGTGCTGACCGCTTCTGTGCTTCTTTGGACATAGGGAACGTGGGTGCTGGGGCTGGCTTCCGACACTCATTGATGACAGTGTCTTAGCGGTTTTCAAACAAGAATATGAGCAGTGAATACCGAACGGAAGAGGCACAAGAGACCATTTAAAATTGCGACTTTGACTTTGGGAAGCCGGAAGACTTCACCACATTGCTGGCTCTGTGGTAGCATTTTCAGTGTCTTCCAGCGGAATGCCTTGGCAGCAACAAACATTTCATCCAGACCCAGCGGTTTTTGAAAATGCCAACATCGGCCTCTGCTCATTCCTCGCAAGCATGGATCGCCTTGGATGTGATTTTGATCGAAGGCGGGATTCTGGAGAGCGAGGACATTTCAGGTTGCTTGCTTCTTTTTGTTGTTGCATGCATGTGTGAACCAGAAGCAGAAAACCGGCTCATGGATGTTGTGTCATATATGCTGAAGGCGCAGTTTCAAACTTCTCTCAGCATAGAACTATTGTCTGCGAATTTTAAGGATTCTGGGTGCAATGTTCGCGGTGCAGGTC
This sequence comes from Pseudomonodictys pantanalensis, assembly GCA_019022785.1. NCBI lineage: Eukaryota > Fungi > Ascomycota > Dothideomycetes > Pleosporales > Parabambusicolaceae > Pseudomonodictys > Pseudomonodictys pantanalensis. The sequence goes on from JAFHBV010000071.1 coordinate 126,204, forward strand.
GAGGGCCGAACCGCACAATGTTGAGCGAGGAAGTGACTCCTTCCGGCACTCATGCGAGCACTTTTTAATGAACTCTGAAAGGAGAAAAGGGTACAAGCACTCTATTCCCTTGATTGCGTTTTGAGGAATTCAGACTCCTCGAGGTGGTGAGGATGGAAGGAAGTCGCAGGTATGGAAAGAACAGCCCACCATCTTTCGAAGAGGAGGCGGGTTCTCCATGCATTTTCGATTCGAGCAGCTTTTTTGAACACTTTTGGAGACATCGAAGTCGTGTGCAGAAAAGAGCGCAGAATAAAACGCGGTTTTATAGATGGGTTCGATGAGTATAACGTTAGCGGTGCTCTAGCGCAAACCCGTGCACCAATGGTCAACATCGGACCCTCTCACTGCAGCCATCATTCTCGAAGTACACGCCCACATTCGGCGTACTGACCTTTGGCTTCTCCCCGTCTACTCCAAACCCTTCATGTAATGATTCGGTATAGGTTTGATTCCCATTGCTCATCAGCATCGTTCGCATCTTGAGGCAGCGCTTCACTCCTGGCGGATTCATGGACACGTGGATAGGCAACACCCTCAATCATTTCATAATCACATAATCACAGGCCTATAGGGCATCGACGATCCGGCCGAAGAACATGTCTATCCTATGTCATTATCCGAGGAACCCAAAAAAATTTGGGGGGGGGGGGGGAGGAAACCATAAAAGTTTAACGAGTGATTAAACCGGGCCCCTGGTACCCCCCGAAGAAAAAAAAAAATAACGGTAGGGTAACCCAGTTCAT